>PVIW01003056.1:0-185003 GCA_004026585.1 Noctilio leporinus | reverse complement strand
AAAGAAAGGGTTTAGGTGGCTGGGGAAGGGAGGCATACTTAGATTGAGGACTGGGAATGTGTTGTATCCAGAGAGTGAGTAGACTTTAAATCAAGAGTAGGGGGGTCTTGGATATTTAGGTAGATTGAGATAGGGGGGGGATTAAGAATATGTGAGAAGTAACTTTTGAAAAGGATATGTTGGGGATTAATAGTTCATGTATCTCTCGGTATAACTCAGATGCTTGAAATTAGCAGCAATCCATTTCCTGAGGCCTCTTTTTTTTAATCAGGTCTCTGCAGTCTATAGTCTATATGGTCTTAGGGGCAGGGCCTCTGATTGTCACAGTCAGGGCTGATTCTGGGTGTCAGCCCCCAGGAATGCTGGGCCTTCAGTAGCCTAGCTGGATTTTAGAGCTGCGGGTATTCTGTCACTCACAGGGTGTCCCCTCCCACTCCTGGCGGAGGTTCCTGCCTGTGATAGGCACCTGGCACCCCTGCAGTGTAGCCTGCAACCTCTCTGATTCCTTTGATGACTGGCCCTGCCTCCGCAGCTTAGTGCCCAGGGTCTGCCAACACTGCCCTGCACCCCCGGGTGAGAGCCAGGCCTCTAAGCCAACCAGCTCTCGGATGAGTCCTTTACGCGCGGCCTCCGTGATGCACCTTTCCCCGGCGTCTGCAGTCTTTGTGTTGGCAATGGGCGGGTCAGTTGCCCCCGCTACTAGTTCCTGGCTTGCTGTTTGGAGTTTCTGCGGAGTCCGGAGGCCTGTGTGGTTGCGCAGGGCTGGGACTCCCCCCTTGTGGGGGCTTTAAACTGCTGTTTCCCGGTGGCCCAGCAGCACCGTTTTTGGCCCTCTCGCTGCCCCGCTGGTGCACTTCCCCGCTTGTCGCACTTCCCCACTCGCCCACTCCGGCTTCCCGCAGGACTCTTCTCCTCTGCCTCTAGCCCCGCGAGGAGCCTCCTCTCCCTGTTGCCAGAGTGAGTCTCTCACACAGTCCCTCCCCTGCAAGAGTTCAATTCTGTGTTCTTTACGGCATTTGCCCTTGCTCCCCGCACTTCACTGTTCAGATTTCTAGTTGCCTGGGAGCTTGGAGCTGTTTCAGTTAGAGACGCCCCTCAGGGTAGGGCCGCCACTGCCCAGAGCTGACCTCGGCCCGCCAGCCATTAAGTCCGGAGTCCCCTCACCTGTTCTCCTATAGGTCTCCACTGCCACTAGGCTGTGCTCCCCTGTGTCCAGATGCTGACCACTCCAGTTCTTCAGGACCTGAAGACGTCTTACGCTCCCTATCCTGTCCTCTAGCTACTCTGGTACTCGAGAACACCATCAGCACTGCTCTCGGCTCTGTCGCCATCTTCTGGATCTCTTCTTCAGTCTTTAGCAATTTTCTCCAAGCATCTGCTGTTTTGGGCTTTTGCCTTCCCAATTCTCTTCTTATAGCATCCTGCCACTTTGACATCATCCTTGGTCACTTGCTTATCTCCTTGGAGGTGATAGTTCATGGGGAGCGCCCTGTGTGGCTTTTACATTTTCTCTGGAAAGGCCTTAGCTTCTGTTTGCCCCAGGATTTTGTAAAGGGAAAGACCAACCTATCACATTGTCTGAGACCAAGTAGGGAGAGCTGTTGGAGAAGGGCCAGGTGTATGGGGAAGCCCCCTAAACTAGAGAAGCTGCCCTTTGGCACTTCCGATGTTTTCCTAGTCACCTCTCTTCTGATCTCCATGGACACTTCCTTGTTGGCTCCGCCCCTGGGCTGTGACTTTCTGGTCTGCCTTGAGACCTGAGTCTAGGGAGGATGGAATCCATCCTCCATGTGTCCAGCCATGTATTCCCTGAAGACACAGTTGAATCTGTCCCTTCAGACATGAAAGAACATGTCTGAATTTCTGGAGGTCATTTATACAGGATTTGATTCTGAGATTCTCCCTCCATTCCAAGTCATTGAAGAACTGAGTTTGAAAAGAAAATTAATTAGGGGTGGGAAGGGGGCAAGGAGAATGTTGCTGTTTTCTTGAAGGGTAGTTTAAATATAGTAGCTAAGGTGCCAGATTTTAGTTTGGGATTCTGCCCTATCTCTTACTAGCTTTGTTTTTTCCCATCTAAATTCCTTTATGCCTAAAATAATTTCATGATTTAATAAATGCAGCAGGCAGTGACTACCGATTAGATCTGGTTTCTTGAGGCAGATTGAGTTTTAGCTTTTTGAGCTCAGCCACTAGTGAATTGAAACTGTAATAGCTGTATTTATTATACTCAGAATTGAATGAGTTATTAATAAGCCATTTCTTAGCCCCATATTATCTCTTTTTCAGGCTAATTTTTTTCAATAGAATTTCCTTAATTGTATCAAATGTTTCATTTCTAGAGTGCTTAAGATGTCTGATTGGTGTAATCTCTAGGGAAACTAAACAGTCTTAATTACATCTAGTATTTTGATTTCATTTAATTCTAAAGACTCAAATCTTTAGATGAGATTAACAAGAATTTTTAATTAAAAAGCTATGACTGCTCCATATACTCATATACCTATGTTATTGCAGATTTAGATAGTTTTGGTCATATTGCATTTGTATTACCAATAACTCAGATAATTTAGGCATGGACTAATATAGGGTGTTTAACTTCAGAGCAATTAGCTTGATGATTCTATTTTTCATACCCTCCCTATATTTTTCTCATCACTGTCTTTGGATAGCATTGATTGATATTTTCCGTTCATTTAGCTCTTTCCATAGTCCATGCCAAGACTTGCTCTCTAGGACGCAGAAGGTTCTTTGGTTTGACTCTCTCCCAAATCTTTGTTTCCTGGTGAATAAATATTGATATTTTCTAAAGTATGAATTTCAGCTCTAGATGCCATTTTTAATAGAAATTTGGGCAAATTGAATTCCACTCAGAGGAGAGTGAAGGGCCTGTGATGGTGAAGGGTCTTTAAATGATATGAAGAACAGCTGAGGGTGTTAGAGATTAGAAAAGATGGCTAGCCTCCAGAAAACAGAACCAAGGCACACATGTTTATTTTCTTCATATCAAGAAGACTGAGACCTGTTAAAGAGGGACTAGGCATATAAGAAGGATGGAGTAGGCATGACCTATAGAAAGATTTATAGGAAAATAATTTTGGCTTGGTATGAGGAGAATCAGTCTGCTATTCATGCCCAAGGGAATGAGCTTTTTTGGGAAAGTAAACATTGGGCTTCCCGTCACTGGAAATGTTTTCACAGTGTCTATGTCAGTATACATCAGATTGTCTGTGAAAGGAATTCTATGCTGTACCTGATGTCCTTTGGTATTCTTTCCAATATCTGGATTCTGTGGTTCCTTCCCACTCCTGATACTACAATATGGTTATTTCTCCATTCTAGGTTTTGCTCTAGTGATTAATATGATTAATAGTTTTATTCCTAAACATGTTGTAGTACAGAAAATGGTGATGTGGTGGATAAAAACTTTCTGACATTAAATTTTTTTTTTGGTAGGTAATTCACAGAGTGGATATATACTACATGCACATATATATGGGGTCTGTCCAGAAGGTATTGACAAACAGAGACATTTATTGAAGAAGGTACAAGAAACATTATACATAGGAAAATGATGCTGTAGTTCCCTTCAAAGTAGGCACCTTACGCCCCGACATAATTCTCTTAATCGTCATTAGCTGCCCCATCATATTTTCCTGAATCTCATTGATAGTCTGAAATCTCTTCCCTTTCAAAGGTGATTTTAGTTTTGGGAAAAGCTAGAAGTTGCAGGATGCCAAATCTAGGATGTAGTGGGGCTGAGTAATCTGGGTGATTTCCTCTCTCTCCAAAAAACTGCATGAGACATGATGCATGAGTGGGTGTGTTGTTGTGATGAGCCTGCTAGTCACCAGTTGCCCATAGCTGCAACCTTCTCGATCATTTGAATAGTTTCCATGGAGGAATTTTCAAGCTTAATGCAAAATTTGATGCAGATCTGTTGCTGTGCTGGCTCAGTCATTTTGAATGCAACAGTCACATAGTACACATGCTCACTCAACAGTGTCTATCACCCTCACTGACTAGTACAGTGAAGTTACCATTGTTCACACATACGCATTCCAGTTCACTCTCCTTGGCTGCCAGGTTATATTGATGTCCCACAAACCATTCTCATTATATTAACAATGGCTGCTAGACAGGTACAGGGAAAAAAATGAAACTAGACCACTAACTTACACCATACTTCAGAATCAACTCAAGATGGATAAAGACTTAAATGTAAGCCATGACACCATAAAAGTCCTAGAGGAAAACATAAGCAGTAAAATTTCAGATATCCCACATTAGCAATATTTTTGCTGATATATCTCCAAGCACAAGGGAAATAAAGGAAAAATAAATAAATGGGACTACATTAAACTAAAAAGCTTCTTCTTGGCTAAAGAAAACATCAGCAAAATGAAAAGGAACCAACCATATAGGAAAACATTTACCAATGATACCTCAGACAAGGATTTGATCTCCAAAATATACAAAGAACTTACAAGACTCAACAGCAGGTAGATTGACAATCCAATTAAAAAATGGGCAAAGGACCTGAACAGACACTTCTCCATGGAGGTCATACAGAGAGCCCATAGACATATGAAAGGACACCCAACGTCACTAGCCACCAGAGAGATGCAAATTAAAACCACAATGATACCATCTTACACCTGTCAGAATGATCATCATTAATAAATTAACAAACAACAAGTGCTGGTGAGGATGTGGAGAAAAGTGACCCCTAGTGCAACTGTTGGTGGGAGAGCAGACTGGTCCAGCCACTGTGGAAAATAGTATGGAACTTCCTCAAGAAAAACTAAAAATGTAACTGCCTCTTGATCCACTGATTCCAATGCTGGCATTATACCCAAAGAATCCTGAAACACAAATTCAAAAGAACCTGGCACCCCTTTGTTCATAGCAGTTCTATTTACAATAGCCAAGTGCTGGAAACAGCCTAAGTGCCATCAGTAAATGAGTGGATCAAAAAACTGTGGTACATTTACATAGTGGAATACCACACAGCAGAAAGAAGGAACTCCCACCTTTTATAACAGCATGAATAGAACTGGAGAATGTTATGCTTAGTAAATTAAGACAGGCAGCAAAAGACAAATGTCATATGATCTCACCTAGTACAGGGCACTATGAACAAAATAAACAAATGAGCAAAGCAGAACCAAAGGCATGGAAATGAGGAACACGCTGACAGTGATGAAAGGGGAGGAGTGGGGAGAAAGGGGGTAAAGAAGGCAAAGGGTCTAGTCAAGGGACTAGTATAAATGACTCATGGACATGGACAACAGGGCTGGGATTGACTGTGGGAGTGGGGGGTGGGGCGGGTCAGTGGCGAGCAATGGGGGAAAGAAAATTGGGACAACTGTAATAGAACCACAATTAAAAAAAATTTTAAATGTCATAGGGAAGGAAAAAATGGCTGGACATTTTCCAGACAGACCTTGTACTTATATATCTGTTCTGTATCATTGAGATTTATTATACTTTCATAGTTTTGTTCTCTGTTCCTACTGTTATAAAATATTATATGCTTTTAGAGCCCCTGAGTCTCATAAAATGTGTATTATTTTGACATTTATTTATCAGATTGATTTTTTTAAATACAGCTCTGTTAAGTCTTTGCAAGGACCAACAAAGAGCCTTTGTGGGAATAGGAATCAAAAGACTGGCGGTTTTATTATGAACTTATTTGAGAAAGATCTATAAATAAAATAGTATGGACATTCAATTAGAGTTTTATATATTTAAGAATAGGAAGTGGGAGCACTATAGTCATTTTGGAAAATTGTGTTTTCAGACTCGTTTACTAATTGGATTGTTGAGTACAGTATTAGTGGTTTCAAATGGCATCACAATTCATTGCAATTCTGACCTGGGGTAATAGATATTGAGGTAAAATGAAATCCATCTTCCTTAAGAACTACTGGTTTATGAAATGATTAAATCTGATCTTAAAGTAAAGAATTAAGTGCAAACCATTAAGAGTTCAAAAAGTACTTATAGGTCCCATGAAAGAAGATATAGTGCATTTAGCTTTCAAACAGTTTGCTCATTGTGGATGAAATGCCTTTAAAGTGATGCAAGTTATCGTGCCAATAAATTAATAAAATAGGGGAAGTTATGTATCCTCTTTTTGAAATGGGCTCATCCTCCAGGGACAGATGGGTCTCTTTCAGAAGACTTTCTTCTGAAGTGGAAAAGGCATTGGAGAAGTCTTTTCTGGGGTGAGCCTCAGCTCAGTGTGGGTGTTATTCAAGCTTTCATTTGGTATTTTTTTGGGGAAAAAAAAAGTCATGCTGGAAGATTTTCCCTAGTGAGAAAGATACAAGTTTTAGAATTCTTTAAATCTTTCCATTTAAAGAGCCCAAAAAGCATATGTGATTATGCCAGATTTCATCTCTCTTTCACGAACTCTAGCATAGCCAAGGCTATTGGTGTTAGAGAATTTGGGGAATGTCCTTAAGTTCATTAGGGAGAATGGAAGTCCATGGTAGTCTTGGAGGGTCAACAGATTCTCCGACTCTGCTAAAAACCAATCTTCTGACTCCAACCTAAATACTGTGCAATATAAGTAGTGCTATTTAATGTTGAAGTAACTACGAGTCGAATATTTGCACATCTGATACAAACACTAAGCAAGTGAGTTTATCACTTTATGTGTGAACATTTTAAAGTCATGGTGCTAAATGAAAATATGCCAGTGAGTTTCTGTTGAGGATATCTGACATTTTTCTTCTTTTCTTTCCTTGAATGTATAACATCCTTATGTATCTTTCTCAAAATGTTATTAGTGATGTTGGCCATGGACATCCATTTTTAAAGGATCTTGAATCATTGTTACTTCTTAGATACCTAGCTGGAGCATGGAACAGCTTTTTATTTCTCTACCCATTTCTGTCTGTAACCCCCACCTCCATTTTTTAATCACCTCTGTGCTTCTACACGGGATTCATAAGGAAGTCTACATGGCGCTCCTTACTTTATAGGCTTCTTTGTAGGGTGCCAATGGAATGAGACTAAGTAGTCATTATTTCTATTGTTAATTCATATTTTATTGCCAGCAATTCCAATGGAATTCAGATACTACATTATCTGAATGTTAACTTTCAGCAATTTAACTGTTTTCAGGCTCTTATTTTAAATTTTAAACATCTGTAAGGGTTCTCAACCACCTCAACTGCCACTTTTTGGCTTATTTGTATAAAGAGATTGCTCTTCTTTCTTTCTCTCCTTTGTCTTCCTCCTTTTTCCCTTTTTCACAAATAACTGAATAACTACTACTCTAAAGATTCAATGATGAATTAATGACACCATCTCTGTCTTCATGAGAGCCTGATGGGAGAGAGGTACCTAAAAAAATATGTAGAATGTGATGAAAGTCATCCCAGAGCTATGTATAAAGTGCTGCAAAGTATGGAGGATGGAGGAACTTACTTTGTATATGGGGATGGGGAAAATAAGAGAATTGAAAATTGAGGTAGAGGTAAGATTTAGTATTTAGTCAGTATTTTGTTCTTGTCAATGTTGTTTCGTCTGCACAAACTTTAGACATTGATTTTTCAGTTCAGTGTGGTGGAATTTATAGTTGGCCAGGAGGTCTGAAGCATGTATTTTATATCTTTAAAAGATTTCCTATGATAGATTTTTTTTTTTTTTGGTTTCCACAGTCTTAGCAGGAGGTATATTATTGCTCGTGATTTCTTGCCTCTGTATTACTGGAAACTATTTCTACCTATTCTACAGAGAAGCCTATTTGCCATTTTTCAAGGATTCTGACCTGGTCGCTGGACTGTCATAATCATTAGATTCTGTGTCATACTGAGTATATTTCTAAGACTTCAACTTCTGTACTTATTAGTTTTTTTTATTACTTGGTTTACTTGAGCTTAAAAAAATTCTTACATTTAATGTTTTTTGTAAAATATTCATAAATCTTGTGAAGCCCTGTTTGTGATATTAAGTTATTAGATTCAACAGATATTTTAGAAAGCACCTACCATGTGGCAGGCATTTTGGCAAGCCCTAGGATAAAGAAGGATGTGGTCTCTCCTTCCATAGAGTTTACAGTCCAGAGGGAAATATACACAGGTCACCAGGCCATCAAGAAAGGTGTTATGACAGGAGACATGCATAGTACTTTGAGACTTGTAGAAGGTTGGGGGCCTGCTCCACACTGGGGGCCAGGAGACGTGTTTTTAGATGGAATGGCGCTTAAGACTGAAGGATAGGCAGAAATTCTTCAGGTGAAAGGTAGAGTGATGGGTCATGGTGTTCCAAGCAGAGAAAGTAACGTATGCAAAAGTCTGAAACTGTGAGACATAGGAACTGACAGAATTTTAAGAAAGTAAAAAAGTGATAACAGGAGCCTGGAGTGCAAGGTGGAGGTAAGGATGAGTCCAGAGGCTATATCATATGTGTCATATTGGGCTCTGCAAGCCATGTTGGATCTAGACTTTAATTCAAGGTAACGGGGGTTAGTTGAAGGGCTTTAAGTAGGGGAATAGCATGAGCAGACATTTATTTTAGAATAATCATTTGGGCTGCAGTTGGATAATATACTGGAGAGGGCTGGAGATAAAGAGGTCACAGTTAATCAGAGGCTGGTATAGGAATCTAGGTAAGAAACATTGGAGTTGTGGTGTAGAGAAATGGCCATAGGCTTAACGTGATGAAAACTTTAGTGTGGTGGAGGCTCAGATTAATTGGACATTGGATTATGTTTTGATTTTCTGTCTTGATGAAAAATTCTGGATTTTGCATGGTTGTAGAACAAATGTCTTATGATATCAAAACATGGTGTTTATGTTTTAAATAGTAGTGAATACTTTAAAGTGTACCAAATATTATTCTAAGCACTTATATTTATTTACAACAGTCCTACGAGGTGACTACTAGTATTATTTCAATTGGACAGATGAGAAAATGGAGACAGAGTTAAGTAATATGCCCCAGGTCAGAATAAGAAAGCTAGGATTTGAGCATGCCAGTTTGGTACCAGGGTCAGTGCTCTTAATCACTGCTCCCCAGTCCTGGAAGTTTGGGGGACTAGGCGTGAGCCTTCCTCTTCAACTCTCTTTCTTTTATTCTGTATCCATTTTGAAGGGAAGCAGATTAAAGCAAAAGATATTAGAGATAGATGCAGCATTTGTGGATTTAAGGAGAGGAAGGCAGAATAGGATAACTTCTAGATTTATGGTCTGGCCACTTGGGTGATCATGGGACCTGGTAGGGAGCCCAGTAGGCTGAGAAGGAAGAGCAAGTCCAGGCAAGTATTGAGGGTGGAGGAGCAAAAGGAGATAATTATTCCTGTTGTGAACATGTTGGATTTCACGGGTTTATAGGCCATCCTTGCAGATCTGCTCAGTAGACAGTTTGTTGTTTGCGTCTAAGTTGTTTGCTGCCACAGTAGCTAGAACCCAGGACAGCTACTATGAACTAGATGGATTTACCTAGGTCAGAGTCTTATAGGTAAGGGAAGAACAGTCTTTTGATGACCTCCTGGTGAAAATGGAGGTGAAATGATCAGGGAAATGGGAAGACCTGAATTATAGGCATTTATATTTTTTTGCTAAAGCTTTTATTTATTTATTTTTAGAGAGAGGGAAAGGGAGGGAGAAAGAGAGGGAGAGGAACATCGATGTGCAAAGGAGACATCTATTGGCTGCCTCTCCCACTCCCCCAGCCAGGGACCGGGCCTGAAACCCAGGCATGTTCCCTGACTGGAATTGAACCTGGGATCTTTCAGTTTGTGGGACAACAACCAGCCAATTGAGCCACACCAGTCAGGGGTAGGCAGTTTTTTTTTTTTTTTTTTTTTTTTTAATAAAGAACATTTCACTTTGGCAACGTCCCACTTTTGGCTTTTATTTATTTTACTATTTTAAAATCATTTAAATTCATATTTAATAGTTTGCCTTTCAATTAAAAGTATTTATCTGAAAACGAAGAATAAAAACATCTCCTGTTTGCCTCATTGTTGAAAAATGAGAATGTCCTTTAATGGAATTTCTATTGCTTATATTTTTATTCCAGGAATTAAAGTGCTTGAAAATAATTTATAAATGGTAAGGTAGGGATACAAATATAAAGTGGTGGCATCTGGTATTTAGTAGAGGTTATATAACTATGTCTCTGTATAGTGACAAATGTGCAACGGCTCAAGATTGCCTGCTTAGGAAACTTATTTATTTATTTTTTCCCTTGCTTAGGAAACTTAAAAAATCTTTAGGTAATTCTTTGTGGTCTGCGCCAATCTCTAATGCTTATAAAAGGGACACAAATGGTTGGATATCTATTGTTTTGAAAGAGGAGGTAGCGAAATTTGCTTACTGAGAATAAGAAAAAAAAGGACTGTTGATGTTGATGATTTCCAAGTCTACACGACTGCTTAAAAGAAAGCATTAAATACTGATGAGTTCCAGGCATTGTGCTAAGTGATTTATATACTTGATTGATTTAATTGTCACAGTAACTATGATTATCCCTATTTTATAGATGAGGAAGCTAGGGCTTGGAGAACACACTGGTAAATGGCAGAGTTGGGACTTAAACCTAGGTCTTATCTACAGAGCCTCTGCATGCAGCTATTTTATTTATTCTTTTAGTTTAAAGCTTATTTTTTGAACAGATAATAGTTATACTTGATACATAATTTAAAAAATAGAAGGGGTAAACAGTGAAAAAAAAGTATTCCTTATGTCCCTCTTTGTCTTGACACTCATTTCTTTACAATGAGTATCCTTTCAGAGATGTTCTTTTTTGTATGTGCATGTATGTGTAAATTAAAGGTATAAAATAAAGCCCTGGCTGGTGGCTCAGTGGATAAGGTGTCGGCCTGCGAACCCAAGGGTCGCTGGTTCAATTTCCCAGTCAGGGCACATAACCAGGTTGCAAGCCAGTTCTCCAGCCAGGTCTGTAGCTGGAGGCAGGTGAAAGGCAACCATACATTGATGTCTCTCTCCCTCTCTGCCTCCCTCCCTTCTCCTCTCTAAAATTAATAAAATCTTTTAAAAAATGTATAAAATATACATATACAATATATGTATACTTTACAATATACATATAAATAAAATTTAACACCTACTTTACACAAATGGTAGTATACTGCAGGTCTGCACCTTGATTTTTTTTTTTGCCTTACAATGTCTAGGAGATTGTTCCATTTAAAAAACAAAAGCATCTTCATTTTTAAATTGCTACATTCCACAGTATGGATATACCACTAGTCCCCTATTGAGGGGCATTTGAATGTTTTCCAATATTTTGCTATTACAAACAATGACATAATAAATAACTTTGAGTTTAAGTTATTTGTGCATGTGTGAGTCCACTGTATATGCTAAATAGGAACGTAGGGGATTGTTCTGAGTGTGGTGAAATTCACGATAGAAAAAGCTATATTTTATTACTATTATGGAAGTTTTTTATTCTTAGTACAGTTGTGCAATAAATCCACAAATGTGTGAGTGCTTTTCTGTCAGCAAGATTCCACATTAAACACTGTAATCATGTATATGTAAGGGCTTGTGGATTTCAAAAATGAGAAAAGAGAGGGTTATGGCATAGATTACTGACCTGGAGTGAGAGCATATAAGCAGATATTTAGTCAATAGAGTGAAACCTTCATTCCTAAGGAAAAATGACTCGTTACTGCATGGAAGAACATCCCTGGGGAGGCACTGATGCATTTGACCCTTAGTAGGATTATGGTACAATTCTTGCTCAAAAAAAGCTGCCTTAAAAAAATGGTTGCAGTGGCTCTGTTGCCATTCAGTATATCCAGAAAGTGGGCCAAAGGAAAGTGTCAAGATCTATGCATAAAATGAAGGAAATCAAAGTCAGCTTGTATAAAAATAACTGCAGGGCTGTGCGGTAGTGTGGAATGTGAAGTGTATGTGTACTTACATCTTCATAGCTTCTGCATTGGTAGACCATGAAATGAATATGGGCACCATTGTTAATATCACATAGTATTTGTGTATTTCTGTGTTATTGAGTGGACAATTACTATTTTCAGGAGTGGTTCTACATATTTAAAAATTAACCTGAAGAGGCCAGAAAAATGATATAGGCCCAGATAAACAAAATTAAGGAGGGTAACATGGCAGGTTTGAGAAACATATCTAAGATTACTCTGTTTATAGCACATTACATAAATAGTAAATTATAAATGACATTTGTGAAAAGTCATACAGGCTTTTGAAATTTGAGTCAAAACTGAGTTTGATTTGCTCTCCTAATATTTCATTTGTTAATTATGCATCCTTGAAATACATTTGTTGATTTTTCTTTCTGGCTGTTTCCTATTTCTTTGTTATTTAATGAACTCAAGAATGCACAGTAAAGTCACTTTAATTAATAAAAAATTTAAAATCTCTTATCCAGAATATAATCTCTTTGTTTATTTGCACTGTATATGGAACCTAATTATTGCATATAAAAGAGTAAACTCTATCATATTTTGGTAGTTGTATCATATTAGCTTTTTAAAAAAAGATTTTATTTACTCATTTATTTCTTAGAGGGAGGGAGGAAAAGCGAGAGAGCGAGCGAGAAACAGCAAGAGATACATTGATTGGCTGCTTCTCACGCCCCCCCAACCAGGTGCCTGGTTCGCAACTCAGGCATGTGCCCTGACTGGGAATTGAATTGGCAACCCTTTGGTTTGCAGGCCAGCACTCACTCCACTGTGCCACACCAGCCAGGACACTTTATTTTTTTTTTTTCTTTTTAAGATTTTATTCTTTATTTTTAGAGAGAAGGGAAGGGAAGAGAGGCAGAGAGGAAGAGAGACATCAGTGTATGGTTGCCTTTCACCTGCCTCCAGCTATGAACCTAGTTGGAGACCTGGCTTACAACCTGGTTATGTGCCCTGACTGGGAATCAAACAGGCGACCCTTGGGTTTGCAGGCTAGTGCCTTATCGAAAAGGCCACATCAGGTAGGGCTCATTTTATAGTATTCTGTTAACTCTATACTCCTGCATTTTCTTCTAAATCAATCTTTCTGTTCCATAATCTCTGTTTTGACACCTCTGAGTTCCTGGCACTGCCAACTGCCCTCCATCAAAGTCTAATCAGAACAGGGTTGACTAATTGATACATAGGATTTCCAGTGGTTCATGACCTTTGTTGCATAGCTCTTAAAGGTGAATGATCAGATGATCTCTTTTGTGTAACACTTGACTGACAGTGTCCAAGGACTCCTATTTAGCAGTTTTTCTAAGTTTACTGATATTGGCTCTGAGGTTGCACTTGTGATGTTCTTGAACCTATAGTTAGTTTAGCTGGGTCTAGAGTGACTAGATCCTTTTTTGTCTCACTTTGTCTGCATCTTCACTTCTCATTTGTTCTGCACGTTCTCTTTGCTGAAGAAGGGAGACACAAAATAGGGATTAACACATTTTTATGGTGTGATCATATTGCTTATTACAATTTCATTCTTTTATGGGTTGTGACATTTTTATGGAATGCTTACGTTTACATTTAGTCTGGTAATACAGATTAATCCATTTACGAAAACACAATTAAATTAACTGCTGTTACAAAGTTACCATGTCTCTGAATCAGGTATTAGTTTTTAAATGTTTTAGTGATAATACTTCAACTTCTGGTGATGCTTGTCTAGTGTTTTGGAGATAAAATGGAAAGCAACAAGACTAGGGTTTACTCTGGTACTTTAGAAAGTGTTGCTAGAGCAGGAACTGCTGGAATCTATTGGGTTGTGGTGGTTTAGATGTAGCACCTTATATTAAGCTTCAGCAGCCCTGTGTACTAGTTGGCAGGTATCATGATTCTCACTTTACAGCTCAGAAGATTGGGGTGCAAAAGTGAAACAGCCTGCCCAGGTAAGCTGTTTAATAATACAGTGGGAGTGGGATCCGAGTTTTATTCTACTCATGGGCTCAGACTTCTCTGATTCTCTCTGACTAAGAAATTTCAGAAAATGGCCAGTCTGTTCTTTGATCTTGGTTAAAATTGTTAATCAAGGAGTGGGAATGAATCATAGTCGTTTGTATAAAAATAGTTGATTACTTATTTAAAGTTGTATTGTGTGGTATGTTTGACTTCGGTCATTTCTCATCAATTTGTCCAAATGATATGAGAATTATTTATTTATTTATTTATTTATTTTTTCAGCGTATGGTTGCCATTCACCTGCCTCCAGCCATGGACTGGCTGAAGACCTGATTTGCAACCTGGTTATGTGCCTTAGCTGGGAATCGAACCAGTGACTTTTGGGTTTGAAGGCCAGAGCCTTATCTACTGTGCTACCAGCTAGGGCCCAAGAATTCTTTTTTAAAAAGAAGATTCTAGGCTTATATAATTTGTTCCTCCTCCCCATGAATTCTTTTTACATTAAAAAAAAAAAGATATAGCCCTCCTCCCTTCCTCTCTCTCTTATTAAATAAATAAAAATCTTTTAAAAAAACTTAAAAATGATATATAATATAACTTTTACCTTCTTAAACTTGGGAAAGATTTCCATTTTAAAATTAGATTAGCATCTTTGTAATATACTGCTGAATCTGGTTGGCCAATATTTTGTTGAGAATCTTAGCATCTATATTCATCAAAAATATTGGTCTGTAGTTTTCTTTCTTAGTTGTGTCTTGACCTGGTTTTGGGATTAGAATAATATTGGCCTCATAGAAAGAGTTTGGGAGTCTTCCCTCTTGTTGGATTTTTTGGTATAGTTTGAGGAGGATAGGAGTTAGTTCTTCTTTAAATGTTTGGTAAAATTCACCTGTGTAGCCATCTGGTCCAGGGCTTTTGTGCTTTGGGAGATTTTGGATTACTTCTTTAATTTCACTAGTTGTTATTGGCCTATTCAGGCTTTCTGCTTCTTCTGGATTCAGTTTTGGTAGATTATACATTTCCATAAATGTGTCCATTTCCCCCAGGTTGTCATATTTCTTGTCATATAGTTGTTTGTAGTAATTTCTTAAAATCTTTTGTATTTCTGAAATATCAGTTATGATTTCTCCTCTGTCATTTCTGATTCTGTTTATTTGGGTCCTCTTTCTCTTTTTCTTGATGAGTCTGGATAAAGGCTTGTCAATTTTGTTTATTTTTTCAAAGAACCAGCTCCTGGACTTGGTGATTCTTCAAAGCATAGTTTGAGTCTCTTAAGTTATTTAGTTCTGCTCTGATCTTGATGATTTCTTTCCTTTTACTTACTCTGGGCTTTGTTTGTTGTTGCTCCTCTAGTTCTTGCAGCTTTGTGGTTAGGTTGTTTTTATAAACTTCTTGTGACCTTTTTAGGTAGGCCTATATTGCTATAAATTTCCCTTTGAGCACTTCCTTTGCTGTGTCCCATAGGTTGGACTGTTGTGTGTTCATTGTTATTTGTTTCCAGGAACTTTTTGATTTCATCTTTGATCTCATTGTTAACCCATTCATTACTTAAAAGCATGTTATTCAGTCTCCATGAGTTGGAGTATTTTTGGTTTTTTCCCCTAGATTGGTTTCTAGTTTCAAGCCATTGTGATCTGAGAAGAAGCTTGGTATGATTTCAATTTTGCTGTATTTGTGGAGGCTTGTCTTGTGACCTATCATGTGGTCTATCTTAGAGAATGTTCCATGTGCATTTGAAAATAATGTGTATGATCTCCAAAATGTATTAAGGACTAATGAGACTCAACACCAGGGAGACAGGTAGCCCAATTAAAAAATGGGCAAAAGACCTGAACAGACAACTCACTGAAGAAGACATACAAAGAGCCCAGAGGCATATGAAAGAATGCCTAATACCACTAGCTATCAGAGAGATGCAAATTAAAACCACAATAAGATACCACCTCACACCTGTCAGAATGGCAATCATTAGCAAATCAACAAACAACAAGTGTTGGCGAGGATGCGGGGCAAAGGGAACCCTCATACACTGTTGGTGGAAATGTAGGCTGGTGCAGCCACTGTGGAAAACAGTATGGGGTTTCCTTAAAAAACTAAAAATGGAACTGCCTTTTGATCCAGCAATTGCACTACTAGGACTATAGAATCCTGAAACACCAATTCATAAGAACCTATGTACCCCTATGTTCATAGCAGCACTATTTACAATAGCCAAGTGCTGGAAACAGCCTAAGTGCCCATCAGTGGATGATTGGATCAAAAAACTTTGGTACATTTACACAGTGGAATTCTATATAGCAGAAAGAAGGAACTTGTACCCTTTGCAATAACCTTGATGGAACTAGAAAGTATGCTTAGTGAATAAGCTAGTCAGTGAAGGACAAATACCATATGATCTCACCTATTACAGGACAATAATGAATAAAACAAACAACAAGCAAAACAGAACCAGATATATGAAAAAAATGAATAGGCCTTCAGTGGGCAGGAGGAAGGGGGTTGGGGGAAGGGGGAAGGAAGAGGCAAAGAAGGGGAGCAGTTTAGACAAGAACCTAGTATGGAAGAATCATGGACATGGATAACATGTGGGATTGACTTTGTGGGTGAGTGGATGGGTGGGGAAGAGGACAGAGGGGAGCAAAAAGGGGATGGATGTAATACCACAACAATAAAATAAAATTTAAAAAATTAGATTAGCATGTTTAGTTTCTAGTTTCAAAAATGTATTTTCCCCTGAAAGAACATATTATTAACATTGCTTAATTATAAATACATACAGAAAACCTGTGATTCTTGTAGTCTCTGTATATTTAGTACATTTGACTTCCTTTAACAGATAAGTTTATTTTCTAAGTCCTAGTTTAAAATTGATGAAGGTTAAAATACATTTACAGTTAGGTCACAGTTTGAGATTACAGATGCCTCTAATATGAAAAATGCATATTTTCAAATTTTTCAGTCAATAAGCTTCAACATCTATTTTACTCTTTTTAACAAGTACCATTCTTAAGTTAAACCAATGGATTGGTGCATGAAATTTGTTGAAAACTAATGGCTTTTCTGATGGCTTTTCAAATAAGCCTTTGATATTCACCTTGTATTTTTTTTAAAAACATTTTTATTTTGAGATAATTATAGAGTCACATGTAGTTGTAGGAAATAACGCAGAGAGATCCCGTTGGCCTCTTTATTTAGTTTACCCCAATGGTAACATCTTACGTAACAGTACAATATCATATGGAAATTGACATATACACAATTCGTGTACCTTACTCAGATTGCACCAGTTTTATGTGTACATGTACACACACACGTGTGTGTGTTTAGGATCCCTTATGCCACAAACACCTCCCTCTTCTCATCTAACCCTTCGAAATCACTGATCTAGTCTTCATATCTATGGTGGTGTTATTTCAAGAAAGTTATATACATGTTTTTCCCTTCATATGTGTGGCATCTGAAAGTAAGAACATCTACCAAAAAAAAAATGGCAAAGAATCCTTTTTTAAAAAGATTTTATTCATTATTTTTAGAGAGAAGGGCAGGGAGGGAGGCAGAAAAGGAGAGAGACATCAATGTATGGTTGCCTTTCATCTGCCTCCAGCTGCAGACCTGGCTGAAAGCCTGGCTTGCAACCTGGTCATGTGCCCTGACTAGGAATCAAACCAGTGACCTTTGGGATCACAGGCTGGTGCCTTATCCACTGAGCCACCAGCCAGGGCGTAGATTCTTAATATTTGTTTCTACATTATTATGTGTTCTAAAGTTCTCTTTGTTAGAAAGGTAAAGCTATCACCTCAATGTTTGCTAGATCAATGATTTTACCTGGTCATAAATTATAGCTTTCATATACTAAAATGCTGTGCTACTAAATCTGTATAGTTGACACATTAAAAAATACATAGAATTTAGATTTCTACTTAATATCACCTTTCAAAGAGACTATTTTGATTATTCAAACTAACATAGCCTCAAAGTTATTTTTTTATCTCCTTGTCCTCTTATTTTCATCTCGGCACATTGACACGTTAGTGTTTATTTGTTCCTCTTTTCTTTCTTTTTCTTTACATTTTTTCAATTATAGTTTACATTCAATATTATTCTTTATTAGTTCCATGTGCATAGCATAGTGTTCAGGTAACCATATACTTTACAAAGCGTTCATCCTGATATTTCCAGTGCCCAACTGGCACCACACACAGTTACCACAACCATCTGTAACCAGCAGTTTGCACTTTTCAATCCTCAGTCTTTTCCATCCAGTTCCACAGCACCTCTCCCCTCCGGCAACCAGCAGTCTGCTCTCTGCATCTCTGCATCTGTTTTTGTTTGTTTGCTTATATAGTTCTTCAGATTCCACATATAAGTGAAATCACATGCTATTTATCTTTCCCTGACTTATTTCACTTAGCATAATACCCTCTGGATCCATCCATGATGTCAAATGGTAAGATTTTTTTTTTCTTTTTTATTGCTGAGTCATAGGCTATTATTTATATGCACCACAGTTTTTTTTATCCACTCATTTACTGATGGGCATTTGGGCTGCTTCCATAGCTTGGCTTTGCAAATAATGCTACAATGAACATGGGGGTGCATATATTCTTTCAAATTAGTTTTGGGTTTCTTTGGATAAATTCCCAGAAATCGTATCTCTGGGTCCTGAGGCAGTTCCGTGTTTAATTTTTTCAGAAAACTGCCATACTGTTTTCCTCTTAAAATATCAGCTCCATGAGTGTAGGGACCTTTTTTGTGGTTTTCACTTTATATTTCCAGTGCTTAGAATGGTACCTATACATGACATGCTGATATTGAATAAAATGCATTTCATAGGTCTGAAAACATATCTTCTAAGCCCATGGGTTTTTTAAAATCTGACTATAAATTTTAATTTTTATGGTGTCCTGACTGTGCCTGAGTTTTGGTGTACAGTGTTGAAATGTTTGAATCATTTTACTAAAACTTAGTCAACCAATGATTTGTTTGGAACATTAAATACCACAGAGATAGAACAATTTTTTCATACCCTAGTCAGGTTGTTTAAAGTCATCAGTAGTCTTCTGTGAGTTGATAGGACTCTGCAACATCTCTCGCTCACTTCATTTTATAGCATTACTGTTAAGAGTTTGCTCTGATAGCTGATTCCCTGGGTTTGAAAACTGCCTTTATCATTTATTAGCTGTATGACCTTGTGCAAATTACCTCCTCTATGGATGTTAGTTTTATAATCTGTAAAATGGGAGTAATAGAACCTATTTAATAGAGTTGTTACAAGAATTAAGCAAGACACTTTTTTTTTGTTATAGATTTTTATTCATTATTTTAAGAGAGGAGGGCAGGGAGTGAGGAAGGGAGAGAAACATCAATCTCTGGTTGCCTTTCACCTGCCTCCAGCTGAGGACCTGGCTGGAGACCTGGCTTGCAACCTGGTTATATGCCCTGACTGGGAATCAAACCAGTGACCCTTGGGTTTGCAGGCCAGTGCCAATCCACTGAGCCACACCAGCCAGGGAGAGACACTTTTTAAAATGTACTTGGACCATTCTTGTCATGTAAAAATGTATTTAATAAATGTTAGCTATTACTGTTCCATATGAAAAAGTTAATATCTGTTTTATTCACACATCAAGCAGTTGAAATAACATAACTTATGGCATACATCTAATTAACTAATAGTAATGTATCATAAAAGTTTTGTCTATAATTGGAAAATTAATTTCAGGTTTATTTTTTATTTTTACATTAGAGGGTTTCGTGAACATCAAATAGTTTGGAAAGCAGTAAAAGGAAATGAAATCTGAAAGGTCTCTTGATTGTTGGTTGTAATTCTTGCTGTGAATGAAAGGATTCCTCAGAACATAGACTGTTCTCTTGTCCTTGCAAACTATGATCACTAACGTGGTCAGAAGGTTGATACTGAGAGGTAGTCACGAGGAGGGTTGGGAGGCTACTGCTGGCTGTTCTTAGCTGCCCTCTGTCCTCCTTTTCAAGTGCTCTTCCGTCTCTATCCAGGATGCCTGGTTCTTGCTTGCTGCCCTTGGCACCCCACCTTACACATTTTCTGTGCCACTTGCAGATGTTGGTTTGTTAATGATTGGCTAACTCTTTAGGTTGAGTGAGCACACTCCCTCCCCTGTAATTATAGATTTACAAGAAGTTACCAAAAATTGTACATGGAGGTCCTGTGCACTTTTACCCATCCTCCCCTAATTTGAAGATCTTGCATAGCTATAATGTAGTATCACTATCGGGAAGTTGCCATTGGTATAATGCAGAGCTTATTCTCTACATTTATTTGTGTGTTTTTGTGGGTGTGTATGGCTCTATGGAATATTTTTTTATCACATGCATAACTCTGTGTAATTGTCACTGCCACCCACGTACTGTTGTGACCATAAGGCTCCTGTGTCCTGCTCCTTTCTAGGCACCAACCCTCTCTCTCCCCATCTGTTGCCCCTGGAAACCACTGGTTGGCAGTGGTTCTCTGTAATTTTGCTTTTTCAAGAATGTTATATAAATGAAATCATAAAGTATGCTTTTATTTTATTTTTTTTAATTTTCCCCCAACCTCCCCTTCAAGTATGCTACTTTTTGAGATTGGATTTTTTCACTAAGTAAAATTTCTTTGAGATGCATCAAAATCTGTTGTATATATTAAAACTTCACTTCATTTTTATTTCTGAATAGTATTCCTTAGTGTGAAGATACCAGAGTTTGTTTAACTGTTTACCTGTTGAAGGACATTTGGGTAGTTTCCAGTTTTTGATTGCTTTACTATGAACACTTGTGTGCAAGTTTCTGCATGAACACAAATGATCATTTATTTTGAATAGTTGCCCAAAAGTACAATTGCTGATTGTATGGTAAGGCCATTTTTAATTTTAAAGGAACTGCCAGACTTTTCCAGAGTGGCTTTATCACTTTACATTACTGCCAACAATGCATGATAGAACATTATGCACCAATTTCCCACATTCTCACCTTCACTTGGTATTACCACTATTTTTTTCTTTTTTACTCTTTTGGCACATTTTCTTGGGACATACATATATATGACATCTTAAATGAACTAACGTTACTGTCTTGACTGAGTCATTTTGTAGAATCGTATCCACATTACAATTTTGAAAAAGATAGAACAATCCGCCAAATTTTATAGCTCACCTTAGGGTTCTCAAAGGTATTGTACATGGTATGGGTTTGGATAAATGTGTAATGAATTGAATCCATCATAATGCCATACAAAACATTTTCATTGCTCTAAAAGTCCTCTGTTCCACTTAGTTATTCCTCTCTCCCCAAACTCCTGGAAACTACTGATCTTTTTGCTGTCTCTATGTTATTTTCTTCTTTACCAGGCTGTCATCTAGTTGGAATCATACAGTATGCAACCTTTTCAGAATGGTTTCTTTCATGTAGTAATATGCATTTAAAATTCCTCCACATCTTTTTTATGGCTTGATAGTTCATTTCTTTTTAGTACTGACTAATTGTACCGCAGTTTATCCATTAATGAAGAATATCCTTGTTGTCTCCAGTTTGGGCAATTATGAATAAAGGTACTGTAAATATTCGCGTTCAAGTTTTTGTATGGACATAAGTTTTCAACTATTTGGGTAAATGCCAAGGAGGATAATTGCTGGATTGTATGGTAAGCATATGGTTCATTTCTTTCTTTCTTTTTTTAAATTGAGTTTTTTAGGGTGAGATCAGTTAATAAAATAATACAGGGTTCAAGTGTGGTGTGTGTCCACTACCCAAAGTCAAGTTTCCTGTCACCGTTTATTCCCCCTTTAGCCCCTTCTATCCTCCCCACCCTTCTTTCCCTTTGGTAATCATCTTACTGTTGTCTGTGTCTGTGAGTTGTTTTATTTCTTTCTTTATTTTGCTTAATCCCTTTATTTTTATCACCCAGCCCCACAACTTCCGTCCCCTCTGCCAACTGACAGTCTGTTCTCTGAATCTGTTTCTATTTTGTTATTGTGTTTATTAGATTCTACATGTAAGTGAAATCACGTAGTATTTGTCTTTCTCTGACTGGCTTATTTCACTTAGCATAATACTCTTCTGGTCAATCCAAGATGTCATAGAAGGTAAGTGTTTCTTCTTTTTTATGGCCAAATAGTACTCCATTATGTAAATGTACCACAGCTTTTTTATCCATTTATTTACTGACGGGCACCTTGGCTGCTTCCAAATCTTGGCTATTGTAAACAGCACTGCTATGAATGTAGGCGTGCATATATTCTTTTGAACTGGTGTTTTAGGTTTCTTTGGGTATATACCCAGAAGTGGAATCTTTGGGTCATAAGGAAGTTCCGCTTTTGATTTTTTTTTTTTTTTTAGGAGATTCCATACTGTTTGGCACAGTGGCTGTACCAGTCCGCTTTCCCAGCAACAGTGCACTAGGTTCCCTTTTCTCTACATCCTCAGCAGCACTTGTTGTTTGTTGATTTATTGATGGTAATTATTCTGATTGGTTATTGTGATTATAATTCACATTTCCCTAGTAGTTGATTATCTTTTCATGTGCTTATTTACAATCTGTTTGCCTTCTTTGGTAAAATGTTTATTTATGTGTTTTACCAATTTTCTACATGAATTTTTGAAAATATTGAGCACTGAGAGTTCTTTTTTTCTTTTTTTTAAAGATTTTATTTTATTATTTCCAGAAAGAGGGGAAGAGAGAGAGGCAGAGAGGGAGAGAGACACCAATATGTGGTTGCCTTTCACCTGCCTCCAGCCACAGACCTGACTGGAGACCTGGCTTGCAACCTAGTTATGTTGCCCTGGCTGGGAATTGAACCTGCGACCTTTGGGTTCACAGGCCAGCACATTATCCGCTGTGCTACCAGCCAAGGCTTGAGAGTTCTTTATATATTCTAGGTACAAGTCCTTTGTCAGGTGTGTGATTTATAAATATTTTTTTTCCTGTCTGTACTTTGTCTTTTAAATCCTTAAAAGAGTATTTCATGGAGCAAAAGGATTAATTTTGATGAGATTCATTTATCAGATTTTTCTTTTATTTAGTTTTGGTATTTCTTGAACTTCTTGGATTTGTGAGTTTAGTTTTCATTATATTTAGATAAATTCCAGCCATTATTTCTTTATTTTTTTGCCTCACTTCTCTCCTTTTTAAAAAGTGTATTTTATTAATTATGCTGTTACAGTGGTCCCAATTTATTTTCCCCTTGCTTGCTTCCATCCAGGACCCCCTTCCCTCCTATAATTCTTAGTTCATGTCCATGGATTGTGCATATAAATTCCCTGATCTCACCTTTTCCTATATTATTCTTAACTTCATCCTGCCTATCTTGTACCTACCAATTATGTTTCCTAATCCCTGCACAATTTCCCCATTTCTCCCCCTTCCCCCTCCCAGCTGATAACCCTCCCAATGACCTCCCTACCTATGATTCTGGTCCTATTCTGGTTGTATGCTTAGTTTGTTTTTATTTTATTTTTAGATTCTGTTGTTGATAGTTGTGTTTGTTGTCATTTTAATGTTCATAGTTTGAATCTTCTTTTTCTTAAATAAGTCCCTTTAACATTTTATACAATAATGGTTTGCAGATGATGAACTCCTTTAGCTTTATCTTGTCTTGGAAGCACTTTATCTCCTTCTGTTCTAGGTGATAGCTTTGTTAGATAGAGCAATATTGGTTGTAGGTCCTTGCTTTTCATCACTTTAAATACTTCTTGCCAGTCCCTTTTTGCTTGCAAAATTTCCTTTGAGAAATCAGTTAATAGTCTTATAGGAACCCTTTTGTAGGCAACCCTCTTTTATTGCTGTGTTTAAGATTCTCTCTTTATCTTTACATTTTAGTAGTTTAATTATGATGTATCTTGGTGTGGTCCTCTTTGGGTCTAACTTGTTTAGGACTCTCTGTGCTTCCT
This sequence comes from Noctilio leporinus, assembly GCA_004026585.1. Classification (NCBI taxonomy): domain Eukaryota; kingdom Metazoa; phylum Chordata; class Mammalia; order Chiroptera; family Noctilionidae; genus Noctilio; species Noctilio leporinus. Next base: position 161,245 of record PVIW01003056.1, on the reverse strand, counting down.
GGGCTTGTATGTTTTTTCCTTCATTATTTTTTCACACAAGTTTTCAATTTCTTTCTCTTCCTCTTCTTCTTCTGGCACCCCAGTAATTCAGATGTTTTAGTCATCCCAGAGGTTCTTAAGCCACTCCTTGTGTTTTTTTTTTTTTTTTCCTCAATTCTTGTTTACTCATTCTGTACTGGTTGACTGTTTATTTCTTCCTTATATTCCAAATCCTTGATTTGAACCCTGCTTTCCTTCCTTTCACCATTGGTTTTGTGATGATTTTCCTTCATTTCACTTAGGATAGCCTTCAGCTCTTCCCTCACATATTTGCCATACTCCAGTATATTTGTCAAGTCTGTGGGCATCTTTATCACCAGCATTTTGAACTCTGCATCTATTAGGTTGGCTATCTCCTTCTTGCTTAGTTATCCCACTGGAACCTTGATCTGTTTCCTTTTTTGGGCCACATTTCTCTGTCTCCTCAACTTGACAGGCCCCTGTGTCTTGGGTAGAGCTGTCACAGCTGTTACATTGTAAGGGGCAGAGCCTTAGGTATTCGTCAGTCCTGAGCAACCCGTTTTACCATGTTGTGTGCTATATGTGGGTGAGGGGTGTGTGTGAGAGGGAACAATGCTGCTTGCTAAGCACTTGCCCCTTTTCCAGGCCCTTCTCCTGCTTCCCATTTGGGACTAGCTCCTCTCTAGCTGTTGCCCTGGCCATAGTTCCCAGAGTGGGTGGGTTTGTGGACATTCTAGGATGATAGGGCTTTCTAAACAAACAAACTCTGCTGAGAGACTGGCAGTTTATTCCTCTGCCCCAACTCCCACTATTTTTCACAATCAGAAGCAATGAGGCTTTATTCTTCCCCCAGCACAGGAACTGTGAGCTGTGCAGTCTGGTCTGGTGCTGGAAGTGCTCCCCAGGTGTCCCTACTTTTTTTTTTTTTTTAACGTGCTTTCCACTGCTTTCCACTGCCCAACCTCAGCTGCTGTCCCATTGCAGCCTCCATGCCACCAAACTGCAACCTCTCTGTCCTGATTTCACCTGTCCTACCTGTCTGGATGAGTATTTCTTCTTTATATCTTTGCTGGACTTCTGTGTGGCTCGATTTTCTGGAACTTTTGGTTGTCTCTAGTTTTGCGGTAGATGTATTCCTTCTTAGTTGTGGAGGGAGATGCAGCATGTTTCCCTATGCTCCATCTTGGCTGGAAGTCCCATTTCTCTCCTTTTGATACCCCATTTAAATACAAGGTCTGTACAGAAAGTAGCCAGCTACATAATATAAATGATAGAAACATTTATTGAAGAAGATAAAAGATAAAAGAAACATTGTACATAGGATAATGACTCCTTAATCCCCTTCAAAGTAGGTACCCTGGCACCTCACACAGCTGTTAGTTGCCATCAGCTGCACTGTGCATGTGTGTGTATTTTCTTGAATCTCACTGAGGGTCTGAAATCTCTTCCTTTTCAAAGGTGATACTAGTTTTGGGAAAAGCCAGAAGTCAGGGGGCACAAAATCGGGGCTGGAGGAGGGAAGGTGATTTGCTGTCTTGCCAAAATACATGAGACTTAATGCAATGTGCCCTCTGCACATTGTTGTGAAGCTGCCAATCACCAGTTGCCCGTAGCTGTGGCCTCCTGACTCATCTGAATAGTTTCCATGGAGAAATATTCAATCTTAACGCCAAATCTGACGTATATTTATAGCCCTACTGGCTCAGTCATTTTTAATGCAACAGCCACACAGTACACACACTCACTCAATGACATCTATTACCCTGAGTGACTCAAACAATGAAGTCATCGTTGTTCATGCACACACATTCCAGTCCACTCTCCTTGGCTGCCAGGTTAATCGATGCTATGCAAACTGCTCTCTTTTTGCTTACAGTGGTTGAACTTTTCCCAGGCAGACCTCATATATACTAGATGCTTGACAACGTCCCACAGGTCACTGGAGCCCTGTTTATTTTTTCATTGGTCTTTTTTCCTCTCTGTGTTTCATTGTTTAGTTTCTTTTGTTATGTTTTCAAATTAGTTGATTATTTTTGGAAGTACCTAATTGGCTGTTAATCCTATCCATTCTATTTTTTATTTCAGGTACTATATTTTTGGATCACTTAAAAATATTGTCCATTTTTCTCTTAATCATTTTCATGTATTTTTCCAGTCATGTGCTGCATAATGATGTCTGTCAAGGATAGTTTTCCTCCCCTAAGTATCACAGTCCTGTGTTGTCTGTTGTATAATATATGAAAATTGTTGTATCACATATTTTATCTAATTTTCTAGCAATTAAAGGCAGAAGGGTAAATCTGCTCCCTGTTATTCCATCTTGAAATAGAAATCTGTGCATGTGTGTGTACATATTTAACTGTTTCATTGAGATATATAATTGACATAATAACTGTACTTGCTTAAAATGTATAATTTGATACCTTTGACATATGTATATACCTGTGAAACCATCACTGCAGTCAAGATAATGAATATATCCATTACGTTCTAAACTTCCCTCACTCTCCTTTTAATACCTCCTTCCTGACTCTCCCTGCCAGGTCCCATCTCTCAGGATCTCTTGACAACTTTTTCTGTCACTATAGATTAGTTTTTATTTTCTTAAATTTTATGTAATTGGTATCATCTAGTACTCTTTTATTGTCTGCCTTCTTTTGCTCAGTATTTGTATTTACTTTGATATTTATCCATGTTGTGTGTATGTGTACTTTATTCCTTCTTACTGCTGTGCAGCATTTCATTATATGGGTATACCACAATTTACTTATTCATTCACCTGATAATGGACATTGAGTTGTTCACATTTTTTGGCCATCACAAATAAAGCTGCTTTAAACATATTTGTAGACATATGTTTTCATTTTTCTTTGGTATATGAGTATACCTATGCTACAGCAAATTGGAATTACTTGTTCATAGGGTATATGTGCTTAACTTTATAAGAAGCTGTCAAACTGTTTCCTAAAGTGATTGTCTTTAGGAAAACTTTAGGGTAGGTTTTTGTTGCTTCCTATCCTTCCCAATACTTGATTCTGTCATTCTTTTACATTTTAACTTTTCTGAAGGGTATGTAGGAGTATCTCATTGTGGTTCGAACTTGTATTATTCTTTTGATTCCTTCCACTGTGTTCTTAAATTCAGAAATTGTATTCTTCATTTCCTCCTTGCTCTTATTGATAGTTTCTATGTCCTTTTTAATGCTGGTGTAGTTCTCAGTAAGCTCCTTGTAGCTTCCCTGGAGTTGACAATTGTTCCCCTGGAGTTGTTTTTTCTTTTTAAACTCACTGAGCTCATTGAGCTTCTCTATCATCATTGTTTTGAATTCCATGTCGAATAGTGTGCTTGCCTCTATTTCATTTTGCACTCTTTCTGGGAATTCCTCCTTTCCTTTCACTGAGGGTTTATCTCTTTGTCTCCCTATTTTAAGTGGCTCTTGTTTGCTTCTGCTTCTTGGATTGGTCTGTTTTGACTTACTGTCTTAGTGGTGTGACCTCCTGTGGTGTAGAGGTACACATTTTTTTTATTTCCTGGCTCCCGCACGTGGTGATGTCAGCTCTTTTCCCAGTCTAGGCCTAGTCAGCCAGTTGGAGACTACCAGAAATACACTGCCTTTGTCTGTCTCCTTTAGTTGTTAATGTATGAACTTGTATTTTTCTAATGAACTAATGATTTTGTGGGTTTTTTGGTATGCTTACTAACCATGAGTATATCCTCTGTAAGGTATCTATTCTTTTGCCTATTTTTGTGATAGGTTGTCTTCTTGAGTTGTGAGTTCTTTATAATTCTCAATATAAGTCCCCTTTGATAAATATATGTCTTACGAATATTTTCTCCCAGTCTATTCCTTGCCTGCTAATTTCCTTAATGGTATCTTTTGAGAAATAGAAATTTTAAATTTTGTTGAAGTCTAATCTATCAATTTTTCTTACATAATTAATGTTTTCTGTGTTCTTTCTAAGAAATAACTTATCTGAAAGTCATGAAAATTTTCTCTATTCTAAAAACTTTGTAATTTTATTTATTTTTTTGGATCTATGTTTATCACCCATTAATGTTTGTGCATGGTGGAAGATGGAGTTGAAGTTAAACTTATTTTTCCCTTGTGCACATGCAGTTGTTTCAGCACCATTTGTTGAAAAGATTTTTCTAATTTGTTGAATTACTTTGCCATCCTATCGACCACCAGTTGACCTCTGTTCTGTTCCATCAAGTTGTCTGTTCTTACCTCAATACCACAGTGTCTTGATTATTGTAGCTTTATATTGAGTTTTGAAACTAGGTAGTGTGAATCCTTCACCTTTTTTTTTTTTTTTAAGAGTGTTTCTTGACCTTAGCCTTTACAAATACATTCTGGAGTCAGTTTGCCCATTTCTATAAAATGTGCAGCAAAGTTGAGAATCATAGAACAGACCTTGGTAAATCCATGTCTTGTGCCGTTTCTTGGAAGTCATCTTGTGGGCCTTCTCTGGACAGTTTCCTTGACTTCCACGTATTTTAATTTCTAAAATGGATTTTAAGGCCCTGGCCAGGTAGCTCAGTTGGTTAGAGTATTGTCCCCATGTGCCAAGTTTGTAGGTTTGATCCCTGGTCAGGGCACACATAAGAATCAACCAATGAATGCACAAATAAGTAGAAGAATAAATTAGTGTTTTTTTCTCTCTCTCCCTCTTCCTCCCTTCTTCCCTCTTTTTCTCCCTCCCTCCCTCCTTCTTTCCCTCAATAAATAAAAAAGGAAATTTATACGAACAAATATTTTTCTTTAAGTCTTTGCTTGGGTACATAGTTGCCTTGTGTATTTTAGTGTCTGGTAGAACTATGTTATTATTTTAGTCTTTAAGAATGTGTTGATTTAGTACAAGAAAAGCAAGAAGATAATATAGCACATCATGAAGTCTTTCTACAAAGTATGCCTAAAAGAATGAGCATTTTTTCTTTACAGTATCAGAACTGATCTTTCTGTTACATTTTATTTTCTAGACAGGTATTAGGGAAACATTCAGTGACACAGTTTTTAAGATACTTGTCAAAGTAGCAAATACTATAATGAAGTAGCTTTAGTGCCTATATTTCCAAATAAACTAGTTTCCCCAAAACTTCATACAGTCTATTTTTTTTTTTTTGCTGTTATCTTGAAATATATGTTTTAATAGTGTTACATTTCTTGGTAACATTAAATTGCAGGAAGAATTATATGACAGTATGTATGATATTTTCTAGAATTTACCTAACCATATTGCAGTATTCATTTTTGTAGTTACTTCTGAGTTGTTTTCACATATATACAATATTAACCACAGTTTATGATTTCACTTGCATAAATTGGTCCTTTTTAGTCTCTTGTAGTAAATGTGTATAAATATTATGAATAAGATAGAGGAATTTTATGTCATTTTAATGGTTCATGTTTGTATTGAATAACTGAATTGCAACATTTAATTTCAATTTGTAGTGTTAGCAGAATAAAAAATTTGAATTAACTGAAATGAATTAGGGCACCTCAGGATAGCGATGGAAAGAACTAAAACCTATATTCATTTTATTAGAGTGATCTTATTGTTTTATGGGAAAAACAAGCCATTTTTCTCTGGATGGCAATTATTTGTAGTAAAGAAGTACCTTGGAATTAGAGATAATTTTTCAATTTTATGGGCATTTCTGTCAGCTGAAAATAATTGCTGATTTGGGCTTTCCTTGGAAAAGAGGTGGAAATTATATTATTAAGTTTGTATAGAGGCATCTTTTAGTCATTAATCAGCTATATTACTCTGGAAGCAATGGAATATTGTTTTAAAATGTGTAAGCCCAATTAAAGAAAAAGTCGGTTGTATTCAGTAGGAAAGTCCTGCACATGTGTTCAGAACAAGTGAGACATGATTTAGCCTGCAGCCAAGTATTAATTTTATGTGCTATAAACCTTAAATATAAAAGGCATTTAAAGGCTGAAGGTCCAGGTGGGTTTGGCTTTGGTTTAAAAGATAGTATGTGGGTTCTTCATCAGGCCCCTGCTAGAACAACACAAGGACTTCCCAGTATTTCCCACAGAATGTTGTCCAGGTATAGTTCACTAGCTTCTGATTTCCCCTCCTTGTTTAATTATATGCTAGCATAGCTCATTTATTTCTGGAAATTAGAGGACTAACTTAATTGGTGCTATTATTGGTTTGTTGTAGCCTAATTCCTAGAGAAATGTGTTTCTGCTAGGACTGTCTTTGCTTTTCTTCATATCCTCTGAAATTGATTTGCCTCTAACCATAATCTCTTCCAGATACAAATAACTATAAACAGTAATTTTATGTTAGTGAACTATGTACAACACAGTGTTGTAGATGCTTTTTCACCTCAACTCTATGAGGTAAGTAGTAGTTTTTCCATTTCACAGATGGGGAACTGAGGTAGACTTTCGCAGGTAGAAAGTGAGAGAGATGATTTATGGACCAGGGTCTATGCTGATAACCCTATTATCTTAGGCTTAGCTTGAATTTATTAAGAAAGTCTAAGTAGATTTTTATTATCAGTATTTTAAACATAAATAAATGATCATAAATCATAAGTGAGAGTGCTAAGTGGATCAGAGATGTCTCCAGGAACCTTGTTGAGTAATTTCTTTAATGTCCACTAGAGGTCAGTCTATCACTTGGCAATGTGAATATTGTCTGCTGTTATTGGAAGTGCAAAATTTTAAGTATACTAAGTTCAAGTAGTATGCTAAAAAGAGACTTGGGTAGCAGAATAATTTTTGAATTAGAAACATAACCAAAAAGTCACCTTGGTAGTAGTAAAACCATATATGACTATTACAAGATCCAGTATTGGCTGAATAGATTGTATTTGCAGAACTTAATCAAGATATCCTGTGAGATAATATCTGGCATAGAAAAGGCTAATGACCTTGACCTTTCTTTATTGACTCTAAATTCACCACACATTAAATATTAAGCCAGTTACTAGCACTCCAAATTTCTTGATTCATTTAATTCAATCAAGAACTTAGAATGTACCCTGCGAGTAATGACATAATGAAATCATTCAGTATTCACTCATAGATACTCTCTGATAAGTTTAAGGCAATATAGGCCTAAGAATCTTTTAAAAATTAGCCTAGAGAATTTTATTTCTCAGCTTTTAAGTTATGAAAATAATGAGGTATTAAACTGAAATGCAGAAACTGAGAGTCTTCATGTAGAAGCAACATATTGAAGCGATTTCTATGGCTATGAAAGAGGAAAGTCCTATTTTGGAGGAATGCTGTAGTTATTTGGCAAATCTAGAATTTTCTTGAGTACGGAGTAATTATCAGTTGACCAGTATTTTTCATTATATGTAGGTAATGGTTCTGGCTACTGGAAGTTAAATAAAGCCTTTTAGGCAGCCTTCAAACTAATGAAACAGTCTGACTTGACTTCGGATTTGTCACACTGGGAACGAATGGCAACATGCAGAAGAGGCCAGGCCTGTGAGGGAAGTTATACAGGAAGGGGTAGGTCAGCAGTTTGTTGGTCTGGCTAGGTAATAAGTTAAACCTAGGGGAGCCTTAGTAGAGTGAGGGGCAAGAGTCTTGCAGATAAATAGGTAGAAGCAGATAAGGTATTGGGGCCCCAGGTATATAATTTGTCTCTAAGACCCAAGAATTCTGCAGACAGCAGAGAAGAACAAATGAACAGGAAGGAAAGAGTTTATGATTTCTAATTCTAATAGTACCTTTCCCTTATTGTTCACTTTTATTTTTTTTTTAATTTTAAAAGATTTTAAAAATCTACTTTTAGAGAGGAGGGAGGGAGGAAGAAAGAGGGAGAGAAACATCCATACATGAGGATACATCGATCAGCTAGCTGCCTTTTACATGCCCCCAACAGGGGACCCAGCTTGCAACCCAAGCTTGTGCCCCCAACCAGAAATCAAACCAGGGACTCCTTGGTTCGCAGGCCAGTGCCCAATCTACTGAGCCACACCAGTCAGGGCTCTCATGTGAGGTACTGTGCTAAGAAGCTTTATATATGATGTTTGTCTGGAAAAAGTCCAGCCATTGTTGATATAACAAATATAACAAGAACAGTTTGCATGACGTCATATAACCTGGCAGCCAAGAAGAATGGACTGGAATGAGCATGCACGAACAGTGATGACTTAACTGTACTAGCGAGTGGGGGTTGTGAGTGACAACTTACTCAACAGTATCTGTTGTACTGTTGAATGTGTACTATGTGGTTGTCACGTTCAAAATGACTACATAGAATAACAAATCAGCATTAAATTTTTCATTTAGCATGAACATTCCTCTGCAGAAACTAGTGGGATGATTCAGAGGTCACAGCTATGGGCAGCTGGTGATTGGCAGCTTTATCATGACAGTGTGCCCACTCATGCATCACCCCTCATACAGAGCTTTTTTGCAAAATGACAAATCACCCAGGTGACTTGGGACCCCTACAGCCCAGATTTGGCACCCTGCAACTTCTGGCTTTTCCCAAAACTAGAATTATCTTTGAAAGGAAAGAAATTTCAGACCACTGATGAGACTCGGGAAAGTATGATGGGGTAGCTGATGGTGATTGGGAAAAACTGTATGAGGCCACAAGATGGCTACTTTGAGGGGGACTGAGGCATCATTGTCCTGTGTACAATGTTTCTTGTATCTTGTCTCTTCTTCAATAAAGACTATTTTTCATAGTACATGGCGGGATACTTTCTGGACAGACCTCATATTATCTAATGTTCTTATAATAATTATGTGAACATTTATCCCTTTTTATAGGCAATCCCCTTTTACAGACAAGATGATTGAATCTCAGCATTTCAGTAACTTGCCTGGGGTCATGTAGCTTGTAAATGGTAGAATTGATATGTGAACTCTGGGCTTTGTAACTCCAGCTTTCTGATGCAGAACGTATTTCATTTTTGCCCCAGTTTTATGCTGCCTGCAGTGCAGAGATGGTCATAGGCTTACATCCAGCGGGAAATTAACCCCACAGGTAAATCCCATTACAACAAAGTAGAGGGTTTCAACTCGCAGGCAGGTGAGGTAAGGATATTTTTGTTAAAAATGTGAAGTTTCTTAACCTTTGCTTATAAACCACAGTAAAGACCTATATTCTCCATGTGGCAGTGATTAGATGGTGAATCTATCCCTTGTACTTCTCACTACTTTGTAGGTTTTTTCCCCCTCTCCTAAAATCCACTAATTATCTTACTAGGTGTCCTCTCTGTTGGCATGGTTTTTCATAAATGACACGACTGGAGGTGCCTCTCAAGGACTTTCTAGGGCCTTAATAGGAAGAGTAGTGGGCCAACCTAAAAGAAGTTTAGGGATCACTAATTTGGTCTGCCAGTATACCTTTGTCACTTTATTTTTATACCTGCAGGCAGCAGGGCTTCTGAGACCTTTTAGTCCTTTAAAGATAGCTTTGATCCTAGATCTCTTTCTGCTTGGGATATGTTTTTGAAGGGATGAGGACAGAATGTCAGCTTTCTTCTCCCAAAGGCACCCGTTGCTGAATTTCCCCTATAATCCAGGGCTTTCATCATTTCCTCCATGTTGATGGTGGCACAAGACCTGGGGAATAGCGTTTATCTTTTGTTTTTTGACCTAAGTGACTGGTTAATGGTGAAAAGGCCATCAGCTAAGAATGCTTTTAATAAGGCCCTCTTTCTTGTAGTCTAACCAGGGCCTATGGCCAACAGCAAAAAGTATTTCCCAAGTTCTCTCACTTTTCTCATCTGAACTTGCTTGAAGGTGATACTGAGGGCAAGGAAATGGAAACTTCTCTTTCTGTAGCTTTTAATCTCTTGGGTAAAACTTTGATTTATTTCGACAAAATAATATAGAATTCTTAACTTAGCAGTATATTGTAACCCTGGATCCCCAAGTACCAGATTTCCCTTTGAAGCCTTTAAGCAGAATTCTATAAGGCCAAGAGGCTTTTGGGATTGAAGTTCCTCATCCTTGTTGGTAATCTACCAATGCCCAAAGTCATCTCTCCTGTTTGCTACTTCACAGAGGAGGAAAGCCGTTGATGGGAATTTACCTACAAATTAGAAACCTACTAGCACCTGTACTCATCTACTTTTCAGGTAACTTCCCATCTGGCTTTCCTGATAGTTTCCACTCTTGAGTTTCTTGCATCCTCCAACTAAAGTCATATTTTACAAATACTAGTCTGATCATGTCACTCTCAAAACTTACCTATTCCTTTGCAGTGCTCTTAGATTACAGCCTTGAAGCTGCACCCTACTGACAAGGCCCTAGAGGAGATTGACCCTTGCCTACCACCATCTTTGACTGACAGCAGTGTAGCCCTTCTTCACTGTCCAGCTGTACTGGCCCTTGTTGATGTCCACAAATCTGCCAATTCCCCTCCTGGGTCCTCCTTTTGGAATGCATTGTTTGCTTTTCCTAGCTACACTGCTTGCTTCCCTTTGGGCCTCTGCTCACACGTCACTCAGAGAAATCCCAATGTAGTCACGGCTCTTTGAATTATCAAGTTAATTGAATTATTTTTCTACATTTCTTATTGCCAGAACATTCAGGATCTCCCTTTTGAGGACTCTCCCTTCACTTTGTGGGTTGTCTGAGAACTTGAAGGTTCCAAAGAAGTGTTAGTTTCACGTGCCGAGTGGGGAGTGAACTGGAAATCTAAGTACGGCATAGCTATTGCTGATAAAGACTATTAATGCTAAGACTGATTGTGAGTGGCCCAAATGGGCAAATTCTCTACTGACTGTGAGGACCTGCCCAACTGTGGTCTGTATCATGAATTTACTTTCATATCCTCCGTCATTGTTCCTCAAAGCATAACCTTGTATTATGAGTATGGTGGTTATAGGCTAGGTTAGAGTCACCCTTCCTTCATAAACACTTGGGTTGAGTTACCAACTCAGACAGCTGCTGCCTAGGTGGTACCTCTACAGTGACATTTGTAACCTTTCTTGCTGGGAGACTCGGGTCAGGGCCATCTCTGGTTTACCCCAATGCCTGTGGGCATTGCATTCCAAGAAAAAAGGTAGTTATTTTTAGGTTATACACTCAAGAAAGTTCCTATTATTCCCAGATGTAGGGTACTTACCTGGCAATCTGACATGACATTAAGGGAAGCAACTTGAGTGACTCTTCACAAAATAAAAAATAAACAAAAGCTTTAAGGAGACTTGACTTTCCTCATACTGAGAAGCACCTCAGAGATTTTCTAGCTATAATAATTTAATTCATGCCTCTTGGGCACTCTATTTAATCTCTGCTTTAATGGCCACCCTTTTATTCACTTATTGATCTATTATCCTTATGACTAGTTGTTTAAATGTCTGTCTTCCCTACTACAATACAAACATCAAGAGAATAGGGGCTATTTCTGCCTTCTTCATTGATATATCTTTGGTGTATCTCAAAGTGCCTTATACACAGTTTAGATTCTGAGCCTATTTGACGAGTGAATGGAATTGTGAGTTTTTCAAAGTAGAAATTTAATAGCAACTATTCTAAAAATTCAGAAGATATTTAGAAAAGTAAAGGCATGTTAATTATATTCCCTGTCATGGAACTAATTAAAACTTAACAAATAGAATGCAAAACACAGACAAACATTGCATGAAATTAGGAATGGCTCAATTCCAGGCTGTGGGTTAATATCTAAGAAGTATAATGAAATAGGGACCAAGTTTAGGAAGGGTACTAAAAGCTGACTCATGCTTCCCTGGATTGTGAACTGGCTGTGAACTTTCACTGAGAGCAAGGGAGGGGCCCTAAGTGCTCCATGCTATGAGCGCTTAGGAGTTGGGGCAGGCCTGGTGAAAAATTTGGAAAATCCTCAAGGGAGCAGGTTTTCTATCTCAGCATAGACAGAGAGGTGAGGCTAAGGGAACAGTGTCTTTTACACCTGACTTCTAACCTATAATGAAGTGAGGGAGAAGGAGAAAAATAAACAATAATGAGCTTTGCAGAAGTTGACCAGAATCAAATGAACAGAAGTGAATCAGCAATAAATTAGCAAACCAAAGTTGACTCAGCTGCTTTCCTCTAAGCATGCAGATGAGGTACACTGAAGATTAAGAATTATTTCAAGAAACAAATTCCAGAAGAATACATCTATATTCACTCAAATTATTTGAAGGGAACATAGGGGTTTTTAACCATTTTAATTAGGGAAAATCATTAGTTGAGAATCATGAGGTAGGAGCCTTTGCAGCTGTTGGCAGCCCAATTTCCTGACTTGGGAAGGAAGTTGGTCTATCTTGTAACAGTAAGAGCTGCTGCTTCTCATAGAAGCAGAAATAAAAGACAAGAGAAACAGCCTGGTTGATATAAACAGGCTAGCTTCTTATGCTGTGCTTTACATTCCCATGACTATTATTATAGCTGGAAATTTGTACTTTTTTAGTCCCTTTCACTTTTTTTAAACCAAACTTCCCAACCTACCTTCCAATCTGGTGACCATCAATTTGTTCCCTGTATTTACCAATTTGTTTGTTATTTTTTACATTTCACACATAAATCAAGTATATGGTATTTGTCTTTTTTGCCTGACTTATTTTACTTAGCATAATATCTTATAGGTCTGTCCATGTTGTTGCCAGTGGCAAGATTTCCTTCCTTTTATGGATGAGTAATATTCTACTTTTTATATAAAGGCTATCCATTTTGTCTATCAATGGACACTTAGGTTGCTTCCACGTCTTGGCTGTTATAAATAATATTTCAGTGAACACATGGATGCATGTATCTTTTCAAAATAGTAGTTTAGATTTCTTTGGATAAAAACCCAGAAGTGGAATTGCCCAGTTTTTCTTTAGGCATTTTCCAGAGTTGGATGAGATGCTCCAGGGTCCTTCCAATGCATCCTTTTATTCTAAGCTTGTTCAGGTGAGACTCCTGCTGTAGGCTTGTAAGTCAAAGTTCTCTCCAATATAATATACATAATGAAGACAAGCAGAGAAGATACAATATATGCATTATTGGTGTGCCCGGTAAAGAGAGCAGAACAAATGGATAGAAACATTTTAGATAGTAATAGAGAAAATAATTACTCTGAAATTAAGGAAATTAATAATCTGTAAATCAAAAAGGCACTCAGTTCTAGGAAAAACTGAAATAGGGTGATCAATACCAAGTAAGCATATTAAAGTTAGTATGCTTCAAGACTAAGATAAGAATCTGAATGGGCCTTCAGGCAGAAAAAGAAAAAGCAAGTCATCTAAAAGGGAGAAAATCAGTTCAGGCTCAGACACCATGGTGACAGTTCAAACTAGAGACAGTGTCTCTAGAGTCTGATAGAGCATATGTGAGTATAATAACCTCGTATGACACAGCACTTCTGTAACATGGTTTCACTCTAACATGGTTCAAGAACTGGGGAAAACCCTCGTCCAACACAGCACCCTAGAACATGGTTTCACTCTAACATGGTTGGAGAATTAGAGAAATCCCTGAACAACATGGAGCATACTAAGAGCTTTTAAGAGCAAAAAAAATCTCATTTGAAGTTAACAACTTTTATAAAGATCTCTCAACTAAAAGTAAGCAATCTAAAATAACAGATTTTTTGCAAAAAGTACAGGATAGAAGTTGAGGTAATGCTGAAGAAAGTTCAGAGGATAAAGATACCTTGTTAAAAAGAGAACGCCCTGCCAGCCCTGGCTGGTGGGCACAGTGGCTAAGGCTCCAGCCTGTGAACCCAAAGGTCACTGGTTCGATTCCCAGTCAGGGCACACATAATCAGGTTGCAAGCCAGGTCTCCAGCCTGATCTGTAGCTGGAGGCAGGTGAAAGGCAACCATACATTGATGTCTCTCTCTCTCCCTCTCTGCCTCTCTCTTCCCCTCTGAAAATAATAGATAAAATCTTAAAAAAAAAAAAAAAAAGAGAACACCCTAGGTTAATGGTGCTTAGTAGTGATGATGAAGAAAACATTACTTAATAATATTAATATGTTATACTTTTGGTGAAAATTGCTTTAATAAAGATATTTCTCTTAATTACAAAAATATAATAGTATGTTTTAAAATTTTTTTGGAACCTAACCCACTCTTTTGTAATAGTTCTTTGTTTCATATAACATGGATTCACATTAACATGGCATATTTTAGGAACCTAAAAACCACATTATTTCAAGGGTACCTGTATTTATAAAGACATCAAACAGTATTTTCAAATATTCAAGGACCTAGTTCCTGAAGAATTACCTCATGAATATAATTAGTCACCTAAGTAATAAATAAGGAGAAAGAATTTAGGAATGGAGAAGCAGATATATGAATGGATTGACAGAGCATATGACATTCACTTAAATTTAGAACTAGGTTGAATCTAAACTGCATGTTATGAAAACAAGAAAATGTAAAGGCTATACAATTAATAATAAAAAGGAATTATGTAACAAATATAAGGCGGAGAAGATAGAAGAGGTAAAGTTATGTATAAGTGTGTGAGCTCCTCATTTTTCTTAGTGGAGAGTGAGATATAGCCTAAAGTTGATCAATTTGTGGATCTGAGTTGAAATCTTGACATTGCCACATACCAGCTAGCTGTGCAACCTCAGATAAATTTAAATCTCATCTGTAGTCACAGAATCTTCATCTGTGTCATGGAGAAAATGACACCAGTTACTACTAAGGTTGTTGTGAGGATTAAATGCAATAATGTTTGTGAAGTACTCAGAATACTGCCTGGTCCCAAATAAGCATTCAATAAAAATTACCTATTTTACTTTAAGGAGAAAATGTGAGCAGATAGTTTTATAATCTAAGCATAACTTTAAACCCAGAGACCATAAAAGAAAAGATTAATAATTTGACTTCATAAAAAGTAAAAGCTTTTGCATGGCAAAATCAGCATGATAAGAATCAATGAACAGATACCAAGTGGGAAAGAATAATTGCAATATGTTTGACAGAAGAAGGATTGATATTGTTAATATTCAGGAATCAGTGATAAGTCAACAAGGAAATATAAGCAATATGGTCTAAAAATGGGTAATTTATATGAACAAATATTTTATAGAAGAATGAAAATAATAAAATTTGAAAAAATAATTATAAGCCTCACTTATAATTAAAGAGGTGGAAATTAAAATATGTCATTTTTCATTTATCAAATTGACAAAGATAAGTTTGAAAACATCTAATGATAGAAAGGGTATGGTGAAATAGGCATTCTCATATCCTTTTTGGAGAGCAATTTGGCATTTATCAGAATTATAAATGCTCATACATGTTATCTCTATAAAGCTACTTCTAAGAATATGGTCTACAAATAGATTTATCTTAGGATACAAAGGTATATGTAAAACAAAGTTGTTTATATTATTGCTTTTAACAGAAACAATTTGGAAATGATTTACTTGACTATTAATATTATTTGTTGAATAATTTAAGGTGCTTTTTTACCTTGGAATATTATATAGTCATTAAAACAAAATATGTATAAATATATGTACTGATAATGGAAAAATGGCCAGGCTATAATATTTAGGGTGAAATAAGCAAGTTACATGAGAATAGGTGTAATATGATCTTATTTACTAAAAATAATACGTTTAATTCTTATGTAAATGCACAGAAAATGTCTAGAATGTTACACAACACAAGAATCATTGAGAGTACTTGTCTCTGAAGTTGAGAATGGAGGTACAGTGAACTTTTATTTTCATTTTATACCACCAGACTCTTACCATTTTTTAAATTAAGCAGCCATCTTTTAATTTTATAGTAATTAACAAAAAAATCTTGGTGGTGCTGGCAACTATGTTGCTTATGAAAATGGAATTTAAGATTTGGGGAACAAAATTTTTTGGGTAAATAGCAAAATTAATTAATGAAGTTTAACTAATGCTTATTCAACAGAAATTCAGTAAACCCCTACTTGGCATGAAGCGCCAACCAGAGTGCTCTTGATGACTACAAAGCTTGGGACAGACACTGATATGTGAAGCAAAAAGAGGTTCAGGCATTTCTCTTCGAGGTTGGCTTTTGCTAACTAAACCCAGGTGAAATGGGATCTGTTCACAGATACTATTTTCACTACTTGACCATTGTTGTGATACCAACCTAGAGACGAGCTCCATGAGCAAGAGCAATGCTATCGCCAATGTCTGTGCTAGGCTGCCCCAGTTTGCTGGCTTTCTGCTTTGATTATCATCAGAATGGCCGCTGAAGGCATAGGGAAACTGTGAAAAGATATTGTAATAATTTTACTGGTGATGTCAGAAAGAGAAGATTCAGTATTCCCGAGCTAGAATGAGAACTGCTCAAGTGCTCTATTTCCCATTGGTGTTTAGATTTTGTCACTGATACTTACACCTGTAAAGGAGTGATTTTATGAAGACAATTGTACTTTGATGGAGCCAAGCAGACCTCAACATTTTCTGGAGTTTGGCCATGTGATTTATATAAATCTATTTAGAAATTGTGATTTTTTTTTTTCTCAGAGAGTCTGTGATTCTTCAGAATCTTGCGATTCTGTTCAGCTCAAGACATTTGAGTGGTGGCAGATGACTAGTATTTGTCCGATGTTAGCTGTTTGATTCTGAGTATTCGCATGGTCAGCTCTGCTTTGTGTCACTGGCAGAGTTTTTAGTGTTCTCGCTCTCACTGCATATCCCGCTAAGCCCTGTTTTCTGATATGATTTTTAGGAATGCAGGTGGTTCCTTTCTGTGCTGATCTTTTTTGTCTTTTCATTTTAAGTTTATATAATGCATCTGTCTGATGTGTAAAATTTAGCCACCCAAGCACCCCCACATGAATGATTAAAATCATATTTTTCCTTTTGTTGCTGGTGCTCCATTGTACTAAGTTAGCTTAGCATTTCCAGGGCTAAGCCAACTTCTCTAGTTTCCTACTGACAGTTGGTTAGGCCTTCCATGTTTACAAGTATATGAATGAATTAGGTGATTTTTCTAAATTAAAATTTGTAAAGTGCTGTATGTTCTAATAAGGTCCCACATACTCCATGTTGACTGCCTTTGAACTTCTCTAGATCTCTGTGACTTAAGGTTGATTGCATCACTGATCTTCTATATACTTATTTTATGAAGCAAATGTTATACCAAGTATGTAGCATGAAGTACAAAGCTAAAAGTAGCATGTGGTTGAAAGCCACATATTTATTATTTGGAAATGAATTATTTGTGAAGAAGCTTATCCATCTTTCCTGGAGAATTATGTCTATTCCAGTGATGATTTAGGTTAATATAAATTCTTTCATGTTGAATATTGAAGTTCTTTTTGAGGTTCTAACATGATATGCAAGGAGTCAGGACAAGAATATAACTGCCATCTGTCCTCACATCTGACTTACAATACTTACCTGGTTCCTTAATCCACTCTGCTTAGTAGTTACATTGTGAATTATTTCTGTAAAACTATGAGAAGTAGGAACATATATTTAGGCTTGAATATTTGGTTTAATATTTTGTTGTGGAAGTACGGACTTGTGTTCTGATTTTAGAAGATAGGAATTTGGCCCTAAGTTAAAATTTAAGAATATTTTTTTTTCTTTTAAAAGAAAGTATCTTCACCAATAGGACATGTAGCAAAGGGGGCATTACATCAGTGACCTTAAACCTTATTCTTCTCTTCTTCATTCATTCTTCATGGAACAAATATTTGTTAAGTGCCTACTCTGTGTAGTACTGTTAGGATATGAGGATGAGCAAAAATGGTGTTGTCCTTCCTCTCACAATCTAATGGTGGAGAAAGACTTGAATCAATTGCTGACCAAAAGAATATAATTATAAATTGTGATAAGTGCTATGAAGAAAAGTACAAGTTCTTTTGAAAGAGAAAAAACAGGGAGACCTAATTTGGATAAGTGATTTAAAAAGGCCTTTCTGAGGAAGTGACATTTAAACTGAGACCTACAGGAGAAGGAGTTTACCGGAAGGGAAAGGGGGTGGAAGGATTTCCAGGCAGAGGCAAGAGGTTTTGTGATATCATTTTATAGTGCTTGTGACCTTTTGAAATGCTTATATAATTAGGTACTAGTATATGAGCAAGACAGTTTATAGAGCTGTTACTGAAAAGATGTGTATAAATTACATTTTTATAAATGAATTCCTGAATTCCTGCAGGCTTACATTATACTTACTGTGCTATATCATCTGCATTTGATTGATGTTCAGTTACTTCAATTACTGCTAGATTGATCTTCTTAGAGCACAACTTTGGTAATGCTTTTTCCTACTCAGAAATCTTCACCATCTCCCCAGTCATCCCAATCAAGTTCGGGCTTCTCATCCTTGTGGTCTCTGAAACCAGTCCTAGTCTCGATATCCTACTTCATCTTTAATTATTCTTGCTTCCGCATTATTTTTCGATAGTCAACAGAATTCCTGAATGAGCATGGATGGCTTCTCAGTTATGTCCATCTTCACTTGCATTATTTCTCTTCCCTTGCGATCTGCTTACCTCCTCCTCGGTGGCCTAAATCCCATGTGTATTTCCAGGCCTGTCCCGGATGTTACCATCTAATCTCAGTGCCTTCCCTGGTCACCTCAGCTGGAAGTCATTGTTTTTTCTTCTTTTTATGACATTTATTTTACTGCCCCTAGGCACTTCTTCCTTCTTACTGTATTTTGTTTCAAAGTTATTTTGAGGCTTGTCTTATCTTCCCCACTGGAATTGTATGCTTCTGGGTCCAAAGCCTGTCATCGATAAGTCTTTGCTTATCGCACTGTACTTAACACAGTCCCTTGCATATGACTGACATTAAATTTAAAAAATTTTGGAAGGAATTTATAAGTTAATTATTGGCTGTTAGATTGCCCTTAAAAAGTAGCTGATCTCTAATAAATACATCAAGAGACTGATATATGCAAAAATCCTTTTAATGTTAGCAATCCTAAATTCAGATTTTCTTGTAAAGGGATAGTACTTGCTTGGGATGTTTATATCTCTTTGTGCATTTCTGTGACACTGATTTACAGAGATTATTTTAGATTCATAAATGGTGCTGTCATTTTCATTTTTGCCTCTTTTGAAGATTTACATGCTCATTTAGCTATAAAAAGGAATGAAAAGAACAAATCAACACCCTCTCTGGTTGTTGATACATGGCAGGGAGGAAGAGATTTGAAAGCACGTCTTAGTAACGTACTTATTTTGATTGTTTGGGGTTTTCCAAGTATATGCGACTTCAGATAAATTTGGAAGAATCCCACATAGACTTTCCTTATTAATTGGAGGCAGTTTTCACATTAGATTAAACTGGGGACACTTGAGGTTTAAAATTTGTTTAAGGTTATTTTGAACTGGAAATTCTGAATTACTATTTTTTAGCCTTTTCTATGTACATTGTTCACATGATTAATATTTTCTAAAGACTTTTTTAAAGCTATTTAGTCTTGGCATAAATTTTAAGTACCTTGGTTTATCATCAATTGTGGCCAAATAAATAATAGTATTTTATATGTTATATAGTAATAACAGTATTTTTTAAAATTTTTATTCATTATTTTTAGAGAGAGGGGAAGGGAGAAAGGAAGAAAGGGAGAGAAACATCAATGTATGGTTGCCTTTCACCTGCCTTCAGCTGGGGACCTGGCCGGAGACCTGGCTTGCAACCTGGATATGTGCTCTGAGTGGGAATCAAACCAGTGACCTTTGGGTTTGCAGGTCAGAGCTCAATCCACTGAGCCACACCAGCTAGGGAAATAACAGTATTTTTATACATTAAATAATAATGTAATTTTGAGTCCTGCTCAGTGTGACTCAGTTGGTTGGAGCATCATCCTGTAGACTGAAGGGTTGCAATTTGATTCCAGTTGGGGCTCATACCCAGGCTGCAGGTTTGAATCCTGGTTGGAGCGTGTGGGAGGAGGCAACCAAGTTGATCTCTCTCTCTCTGTTTCTCTCTCTGCCTCCCTTCCTCTCTCTCTAAAAACAATGAACAAATGTCCTTGGGTGATGATTTAAAAAATTAAATAGATAAAATGTTTCTTTAAAAATATTTTTTGTGCTTTTAACCACTGAAGGCACTTGAAAATGTTTTCATCTGCTAATTTGAGTGATGATCAAATGGTCAGTACAGTGTTCCTCTTTAGGATACATGGAACCATATCACAGGGCAAGGTACTTGATGAATGTGTGACTTCATCTGGTTGTATTTGACACTATACCGGAAGCTGATGAATGAGTCAAGATCTTGAGAATAGAAGTCAGGTCTGTATTAGGCAGTATCAAATTGATGGAGGTAATAAGAAGCTATAAAAAGTGGAAACTAAATCCTTTTGTTTATTAAGATTTATTCATTCATTCTGCAAGCATTTTTTAATCTTTCAAGCACATTTGATTTCTTTGTATTGTTTTAGGTCAGAGTTTCTCAGCCTTGGTGCTGTTGACACTTTGGGCCGGTAAATTCTTTGTTAAGGGTGGTCCTGTGAATTGTAGGATGTTTAGCAGCAGCATCTTTGGCCTCTACCCTCTGGACACCAGTAGCATTCTCCCAGTTATGACAATTAAAAAATGTCCCAGACATGGCCAAGTGTCCCCTGGGAAGCAAAATAACCTCTGGTAGAGAACTATTTTTCAGATGAACATTTAAAAAGCAAATTTTTTGAGATGTGTTTTGCATTTCCTATTTCAAATGTACATTCTTTGTGTGATTGAGTCTTTCATTATTTCCTGGGTAGTGCCCTATCTGAAAAAGTGACTTAGGTTTTATTATGGAATATGGAAGTAGACAAATTATCTATAGAAATACTGCAATGAAAACCTTACATTAAAAAAAATTACAGTTGATTTAATCATGGTTCTATAGCACTTATGACATCTTGGATCAAAGAATCTACTATTTCTTGATCTTTTGCAAAGTGCTTTGTACCTAAGAAGAAATTCTTACAAAGAAATATTCTAATGCTTGTTATTTTTCTTCCTTTAAGAATAATATTCATCTTTTGTTTTAAAGCCTCTGTACCTTGTTGGTACTACCTCAAAATTTCATTATTATAGAAACCATTCTCCTTGCTTCTCTGCTGCATCCTTTTCTGAAGCTATGAGGGGTGCGAAACGTATTCTGAAAATTCATTCAAAGCTTTAAAACTTATTACATCCAGGGGAGACAGATTTAAGATTGTTGAGGTTTCTGGTTGTAGTACTTCAAGCAGAAATCCATACTCCATTAGGTTCTCTAACATTGTGACCTTAATTTTCCAGATATTTTGCCCTTTAAATTGAAAGCAGTATTTTAATACTATTTAAGTCTTCTGGAAGGGCTTATAATATCACAGACTTAGTGAAACATTTGAAACAAATGAAAAGTAAAATAGCAACTGACTTAGGACTGTATCATTTTATACGTATATGTGCTTTTATTTCAAAATATACAACGATAGAAAGATATGCCTGGAACATAATGCACTGGGGCTGGTGGAAAGAGTTCTTTAGTAAGGAGTTGCTCACACTGTACTTGAGCAGAATCTCTTTCATGGGGTTCTTTCTTGGCATCACCTCAAGAGTTTCTCGTTAGGAATAGTTGTTAAATTTTCTGAATTTAGAAAATTTACTTTGTATAAGAAACTATACAAATGAAATGAAAATGTACTTGGACAATAGCTACTAAGTTATCTTGCTCCAGCAGATAAGACAGGAAGTGTAAAACTGTATTATACTACCGAGTTAAAACCTGAAAACTATTTAAGTAATTAAAAAAAAAAACCCTCTATAGAAAAGGAGAGATGAAAAGCTTCTTGTTCTTTCATTAGTAAATTAGGTCAGTTTTAAAATAATATTCTTATTGAAAAAATGTACACATTTCTCAAGTAATTGATACAATTTAATCCAATTCCTATCTTAAAGGTATAAAACTGAACAGAATTCTTCAGGGGGCCTTAATTGCTTTGTCTTTTTTCCACTGTAAAATGTTTTTTAGAACCTAAATTAATCATATAATATTTTCTTTAATTTGTGGCTCACTGAAGGATGAGACATCAAATATTCTTAATAACCTATAGAAGCTAAGCATTTATATTACCCTGTGTTTGTGTTTGACATTAGTTATGAGATAGCTATTAAGAGGATACATTAACCTCCTCGAGTTCCTTACATGTATTCCTGTTAGTTAAATGCCAAATAAATCACATGACTATGCTAATACCAGATAATTATTGTATGAGTTTCTAAGGGCATTGTTTAACATAAAGAAACCATTGCAGGTAGAGTCTCCAAATATTTTGCTGTCCCATTGCAGTCCAAAACTAGGGCGATTTACTCTTATAGATATAGATATTTTCTGGGTGCCCCATTGCTTTAGGTTAAAGGTGAAAAGACTCTTCCCTATTTGCAGGATGTAACCTGTATTTGCTGAAAATTTGGTTTGGTGAATCTACAGGTTAGTTTTTAGTTTCCATGCTACCAGCTGCCTCACTCCTTCACCTTTTTCATTGATCCCCTGTCTCCCAAATGATCTCTCGTGGCCTCATAAGACCAGGACAAGAGAGAGCCATCACATCTGTCCAAAGATTGCCAACACGCCCCTGAAGGTCTGAACTTGGTATCAGTATAAGAATGCTGTTCTGTAAACTTAGCAACACATTCAGTAGCAAAAGCTCTGGGTGTATGTGACATATTTGGATATGTCTGAACATCAGAGGAAGAATAGATTCCGGACAACTCTTAACCTTGTTCATCCCAGTTCATATCATCAGTATATTTGGCAACATTCCTCTTTGCTTATCCATACCTTCCTATTGTCAGAATGGTTGATTGATCAGCCAGACAGCAGTGATTCATTGTCCCATGATTATCACCTGAAACAGTTCCTGACTCCTGACTTTTAGGGACTCTTCTATGAGGAGATTATAGCTCTAGATTATTTCCCTCATTAGCACCTTTTAAAAGGAGTAGACATTCTGCTCCTCTTTCAAAGTCTGTAGAGACATGTGTGTTTGTGCATCCATCTATCCATCCATCCATCCATGCACCCATCCACTCAGTGTTTGTTAAACTCCAACCACAAGTGCAGGACACATCTTCTAAGTGAGGGTCACTCTGCAAAATTTATGGGAAATCACCTATGTTCCTGAGCTCTTTGTTTTTCCAGAAAAATTCCTGCTATGGGCTTTTTTCTTTAGTTACTGGCAACAAAGTACTCTATAAAATTATACACAAGACTACTAAAATAAGACTCACCCTTAATATTTTTCTTAATAGAACATTTCAGCATAGAAATAGAAGATACAAAGAACTAAATAAAATGTAGTACTAAAAAGTATGACAATGAAGTAAAACATCATCAGCACTTCAATTGATGCTTGACTAAATTCTAGTTCAATTGTTAAACAAATAACACTTCATCGGTGGTGCTGTGTATTTCCTATTGTATCACATCATGAGCATCACATCACATCATGGGACACAGTGTCTGGCTGTCCCACTTTCAGCGGGGCTAACAATAATGATCAACGGACTCAGGTGGTGTCAGCCTGATCCCCCATTGTGAAGCTTCCCCACCCTTTTTTCTCTTTGTTCTTGGTGTTCTAAAATTTTATGATTATTGATGTGGATCATTTTTCATTAATTTGCTGTGAAATCCGTGAGCTCTTTCCATTTGAAAATTCATTTGCTCCAGGGAAGGTTTATTTGTATTATTTCTTTGATGATTTTTTCTCTTTCAATTTTCTGTGTTCTTTTTTGTTTGAACTCTTGTTATTCAAATGTTGGACCTCCTGGACTCATCCTTTAATTTTTTTTCTATTCACTCCCATTTTCCATCTTTTTGTCATTTTAGTCTCTTTTCCAAGACAGTCCCCAAATTTATATTCTGACTCCTTAATTTAATTTAATTTTTATTTTCAGATGTTAAGGACTCCCTCTGGTTTCTGAATGTTCTTTTGTTGTAGCTTCTTATTTCATGGAAATGATATCTTTCAACTCATGGAGGATATTTTTATATATATGGTTTAATTCTGTCCCTGGCCTTCTCTCTGTTTTCTTTAAGTCCCTTTCCCCCATTTGTTTTATTCTTTTTTGCTTGTGAGTTTTTCATAAAATGTCTGTCCATTCTTGCTTATATTTTCCTATTTTGGAAGGAAGTATTAAAATTGCATCCCAAGCTTTGTGCCAACTAGTGCAGGTGACCTGGTGAAGATCTAAGTAAGCTCCTTTTCTGGGGGCTATAAGGCTCTGTGGAAGAACCCCTATATGCCAGGGTTCTGTAGTGTAGGTACAAGTGGGAGGAGAGAGAAAGAAACATCAATGTGAGATAGAAACATCAATTGGTTACCTCCCATATGTGCTCTGACCAGAGATCAAACCTACAAACTGGGTATGTGCCCTGACCAGGGATCCAGGGATTGAACATGCAACCTATGGGACAATGCCAAAAAAAACTGAGTAACCTGGCTAGGGCGGTATCTGTGTGTGTGTGTGTGTGTGTGTGTGTGTGGCAGTTTCTCCAGAAACGAAGCTCTACCCTGGCTGGTAGCACAGTGGGTAAGGTGCTGGCCTGCGAACCCAAAGGTTGCAGGTTCGATTCCCCAGCCAGGGCACATAACAAGGTTGCAAACCAGGTCTCCAGTCAGATCTGTGGCTGGCGTCAGGTGAAAGGCAACCATACATTGATGTCTCTCTCCCTCTCTCCCTTCCCCTCTTTCTAGAAATAATGAAATAAAAATCTAAAAAAAAAAAAAAGAAACGAAGCTCTACCTGAGAGATATAAGCCTGTCCTCCAGTACTTTTGGAGTAAACAGGGAACGAAGGATAGGAAATCTCAAAATGGTGCTTCAGATATACTTGGACCCCAAGTCAAAACCTGTCTGAGAAGATAACTTCTAGTCATTTGTAGGTGGTCTGGCTGTGCAGAATCTACTGATACTTTTGAAATTTTTGCATTGATTGGGTCAACTCAAATCTGTCAAGTGCTTTAGTAACATTTTAGACAATAAGACCAATAATTCAGTGCCTGGACCATTTGTTGAGGCCCAGATGAAAATAGAGGATAGTAGCAAACATTTGTAATTGGGACTAAAGTGACACCCTCACTCAAGCAGTCATGGCAGATTTACCATAGTCTTCTAACTCTTTTATGTAAGAGAAATAATAATTTTTCTAAAACTCATTGCTGTAAAGGTTTAGGAATGAGTTTCCATACTCTCCCCTTTCCTGATACCTTTCTAAGGTGCTTAGAGCATTCCATCGTCCCTGGGAAATATTTACTCTTCTTATTCCCAAACATTTTATTTGCTAGTTTACATTTTCTCAGAGACACTCAGGGTGTAGGGTCCTCTTCATTGTCCTTGGTTTCCTTAAGATTATTATGACCTAACAGAGATGTACTTTCATTTCTGAGTATTGCAGACTGAAGTTCTCTAATAATAGCAGCTTCATTTTGGTGGATTGTATGTCACTCAAGCAGCAAAATGTCCACTGGAACCACAGATCACCTAATTGTTTTTAATGGATGATGATTTAATATGTTACAAAATTGTATGTAGCCATTGCTGATGCCTTAGAGCAGTGGTTTTCAAACATTTTGACCCAGACCTCAGTATGCAAAAATTTACATGCTACACACACACACACACACCCCTAAAGTGAATTTAAAGAAAATGATACCTTTATGATAACTGTTATATTCTCATATGTATTATTCTACTTAAATTTAAAATATTGTGCCCCACAGATGACCTACTGCAGTTTGTAACTCACTGCATTGCAGCTCTTAATATTTTGAGAGGTATGGTAAATTGTGGGCCTTTTTGTCAATCTGATGGAAGTACTGGAATCTCTTTTCAGAAAAAATGCACATACACACATTTTTGCATACATTTTCAGGAGATTGAGAACCTTTAGGTATAAACATGGACTTCTCCCTAGTTCTGTGCTAGGTAACACTTGGAGTTTTCTTGCCTTTGCTGGTACCTTTCACCCAACGTGCCTAGAAGACGCCATCAACTGCCCAGCAGGTATCCTGCGCTTCCTCCCTTCCTCTTCCTAAGTATTATTAACACAGGGCCGCAGACCAGAGACCATATGATAAATAAAACTTCATCTTGAATATCAAGGTTAATATCAAGGTCTCAGAGGATCCTTATTCTTCCTGGGTATATAATTGTCTATGATATTGAGAGTCAGTGCACAGGGAACTAGGGAGGCCAACTCTTGCTTCTGGATATGTCAGGAGCCACGGTCCTTAGCACACTGATCCCTAAGCAACTGCAGGCTGATTCCCCAATGGTCTTCATTTGTCGTGTGGAACTTATTACCAGTCAGTCACCTTCCCGACCTCTTCTTTATAACCACCATACATACGGTAGTTAGAATGGAGCCACAGCTTTGTTATGTGAACCCTGCCTCCCCCAACCCTTCACTTTTCATTCTTTCTATCCTTTCTTTCACAAATATTGAGTTCTTTCTATGGCCAGGCTTTGTTAATGAGAGGAATAATACGATGATAAGAAATACTCCACATTTGGCTGCGTGTGGCCAGTCCTTGCCTTGTTCTTCGAGGGTTTGCGCTCTGTGGTTAGGTGCTGTGTTGCCATCCTCAGGCTGGCAGCTCTGACAGTCTCACTGCTTCCTTCCTACTTTCCTGGGGTTTTGTGTTTCACTGTTCTCACCCACTTTCAAAATTTTCATCTGCAGTTTTTCTTCTGCCTGGAGCAACAGAATTATATTTTCTTTTGTCTAGAACAAACAAATGCTTTTTATCATTTTAAAATAATAATGTAAATATGCAAATCTTAAAATATCATTTCTGTTGCTATGTTCTGGGTCACTATTCTGGAAATAACTTCATGGGAAAATGGTGTTAATGTGCAAAAATTACCCCCAAAGTTGAGAGTTATGATCTTTGAAAGATGTCTTAATAATGAGGACATTTTAAGCTGATAAAATATAGGCTCATAGCATTTGAAACATTATTAGTGTTCTTTCATGAGCAGACATCAGTCTCAGATATCTTGGGCAAAAACATGACAGAATTGGTCTTTATTGCACTCTGATAAAAATCACAAAATGACTTTATTTTCTTCACTTTTTTATGAATATAAAGTATTTGCATATTATTATAAAAACTTCCATAGCAGTGTAATAAACTCTGATATATTGTTAATGGTGCAGTTAAAAATGTGTGTATTACAGCCATATTTTGTTGCAGTTATCCAAGAGTTTTTCAAAAAAGATTCTTAAACTTTGTATATTTTACAGTCAGACTCAGCAAAGAGATACCACGCATACCTCTTTCAAGTGCCCATGGTAGACATCTCTAATCAATCACAACATTCTTTCTCCCTGAGACAGCCTCACATCCTCTTCAACATACAGATTCAGGTCATTGGTAACTGAGTGCAGGTAACACATGAGGTAAAAGCTATTTGTCATATTGGAGAACTACAGAACACTGAAGGAAGAAATTAAGGGAGGTACAAATAAGTGGAAACATACTGTGTTCACGGATGGGAAGAATTAACTTCATTAAAATGTCCATACTATCCAAAGCAATTTATAGATTTAACTCAATCCCTATTAATATACCAATGATATATTTCACAGACCTAGAACAAATACTTCAAAAATTTATATGGAACCAAAAATGACCTTGAATAGCCTCAGCAATGTTGAGAAAGAACAACAAAGTAGGAGGAATCACAATACCAGATATGAAACTATATTATAAGACCACTGTCATCAAAACAGTTTGGTACTGACATAAGAACAGACATATAGATCAATAGAACAGAATAGAGAGTCCAGAAGTCAACCCAAGTCTCTATAGTCAATTAATATTTGACAAAGGGGCATGAGCATAAAATGGAGTAAAAAGAACCTTTTCAACAAATGGTATTGGAAAACCAAACAGAGACATGCGAAAAAATGAAACCAGACCACCAACTTATACCCGAATAAGCTCAAGAAGGATAAAAGACTTAAATGTAAGCTGTCACACCATAGAAGTCTAGAGGAAAACATAGGCAGTAAAATTTCAGATATCCTATGCAGCAATATTTTCATTGATCTATATCCTAAGGCAAGGGAAGTAAAGGAAAGAATAAACAACTGGGACTACAGCAAACTAAAATGCTTCTGCTCAGCTAAGGAAAACATCAGCAAAATGAAAAGGGAACCAGGCATATGGGAAAACATATTTGCCAATGATACCTCAGACAAGAGTTTGATCTCCAAAATATATAAAGAACTTACATGACTCAACACCAGGGAGACAGCCCAATTGAAAAATGGGCAAGAGATATGAACAGAATCTTCTCCAAGGAGGACATACAGATGGCCTATAGACTTAAGAAGGTGCTCAACATCACTGGCCATTAGAGATGCAAATTAAAACCACAATGAGATATCACCTCACACCTGTCAGAATGGCCATCATTATATCAACAAAGAACAAGTGCTGACAAAGATGAGGAGAAAAGGGAACCCTAGTGTACTGTTGATGGGAATGTAGACCTGGTGTAGCCATTGTGGGAAATAGTATAGAATTTCCTCAGAGAAGTAAAAAATGGAACTTCCCTTTGATCCAGTGATTCCACTGCTGGAATTATACCCAAATTATATCCTGAAACACAAATTCAAAAGTACCTTTGCTCCCCTGTGTTCATAGCAGCACTATTTACAATAGCCAAGTGCTGGAAACAGCCTAGGTGCCCATCAGTAAATGAGTGGATAAAAAATACTGTGGTACACTTACACAATGGAATACTATGCAGCAGAAAGTAAAAAGGAACTCCTACCTTTCACAACAGCATGGATGGAACTGGAGAGTATTATGCTTAGTGAAATAAGCCAGGCAATGAAAGACAAATATCATATGGTCTCATCTAACACAGGAACCTAATGAACAAGACAAACAAAGGAGCAACCCAGAGGCATGAAAACAAGGAACAGGCTGACAGTGACCAGATGGGAGTGGGGAGGGGAAAAGAGGGGAAAGAAGGGAAAGGGTCTAGTCAAGGAACGTGTATATAAATGGACCCACTTTAAAAAAAAGATAAAAGGAACATGTATAAATGACCCATGAACATGGACCACAAGTGGGGATTGACTGTTGGGAGCGGGTGGGGCAGGGGAGAGCAACGGAGAAAATGGAAAACTGTGATAGAATGACAATAACAAAATAAATAAAAGCTATTTGTCATATCAGCTTTGCACCTCAACCATTGGAATTAGCAGAAGATACCAAAAGTCTGCTGAAGTTTGGAGAAAGAGCAAACAAGGACAATAGAAACAACAGTACCTTCTTAAATCAGATAACTCTCAAGTTTATGCCATTTGTTGATGTGTCACACATTTTAGCACCCTGTCTTCCACACTCAATGGGCAAATGACAGTGGAAAGGAGACCAACTATGACTGACTCTTAATTCCTATTGTTTGAATTTAGGTCCTTGTCCATAGTTGTATGCAGTGGACCCTGGGTGCCCTTGTCAAATGTAACTTTTTAATGTTCCACCGTATTGACCTCTATTGAGTGCTTAAGTCATTCGTCTTTGTGTTAAAGTTAGTTAGTCACATGTCCAGATTGGTATTTTTCAATACCAGTCTGGTCAAACTTTAGCCATTACTGGGTAGTAAAATCAATTTAATGGAGTGGTTGTAGGATATTGTGGCAAGAATATTTTTTTTTAATGGAAATGGAACAGACAAGAATAGCAAGTAGAGCTCATTATAAATAGTAATGATATTTTAATGGAATATTTACTCATATGCATGTATGTGCATATTGGGATAAAGTGTATAAATGTATTTGTTATTGTGGGTCAGGTCAAAAACACTTGAGAAATACTCAAATAGACTACAAACTCCTTGTCATAGGAGTCTGATTAGTCTTTGTATTCATTAATTTCATACTATAAGTGCACATTAACGCTCATGGAATGATTATATTTGCCTCAATAGACACTGTGTATTAAAAAAAAGAAGGGCTTGTTTACCCAATCACTTTCTGATTTGGCTTCTGTGGATATAGAAATTTTTTTTTCGCTTGATGAGGACATATGCTATCTTTCCTCTTCTACCTTTACCTTTATGTTTACCCCAGGACTCATCAAAGAATCTTTGTTGAGACATATTGGCCAGTGGTTTGGCGATTTAGACTCATTCCCCTTCCATTATCCTACAATGTGTATTGAGTTCTTACAATTCATCACTTTGTATGTATTTATGTATTATTTATAAGCATTTTACATGTATTCATTTACTCCTTATAATAAACCTATGGAAAGTACTTTGTTATCCCCAATTTACTGATGAGAAAACTAAAGCAGAGAAGTAAATTAAAATCACAGATTTAGTAAGTGGTCAGGATTTGGATCTAGGAAGTCTATGGGTGCAATAGAAAGAACATAGCACTATTGAAGTGCGGAGAGCTAGGCCAAAGAGCTAGTGGGCCTAGGGAGTTGTGCTCAATCAAGGTTCTTTCTTGGGATGAGACTGCTAGACAGAAGGCCTGGAATTTTAATAGATTGCATTGAATTGGTAGATCAGTTTGGGGAGTATATAAAGACAAAGTGTCTTTCTGTTCACTTCTTTAATTTCTTTACAAAGTTTTATAGTTTTCACTGTATTAGTATTGTACTTATTTTGTTTTTTAGTCTTGTTTTTTGATATTACTAGATAGGTTGTTTTCTTAATTTCATTTTCAGATTGTTCATTGTTAGTGTGTAGAAATACAACTGATTTTTGTTTATTGTTCTTGTGTCCTACAACCTTGCTCAATTTATTAGCTTGTGTGTGTGTGTGTTCCTTAGGATTTTTTATATATATGATCATGTTATGTTTTTCAAAGAGAGATAATTTATTCTTTTTCCATCCACCATGGATGCTTTTAATTTTATTTTTATGTTTAATACTCCCCAGGCTAGAACTTCCAGTATAGTGTTAAATAGAAATGGTAAGAGTAGACACCTTTGCCTTATTCCTGATCTTGAGGGGAAAGCTTTCTGTCTTCTACTATTAAGGATGGTGCTACATATATATATTTTTTAATTTAGTAGATGCTGTTTGTCAGTTTGAGGAAATTCTCAATGTTTTTATCATGAAAGAGTAAACGATTTTATCAAATTTTTTCTTGTGAATATTGATGATCATGTGTTTATTTTCCCCTTTATTATATTAATATGGTATATTACATTGATTTGCATATGTCGAACCAACCTTGTATTCCTTGGATAAATCTCCCTTTGGCATATTTATAAGTTTTTTTATATACTACTAGATTCAGTATTTTGCTAGAATGTGCTGCTCATATTTTGTTGATGATATTTACATTTATAGTCATTTATAAGGTATATTGATCTGTAGTTGTGTATGTCTGTGCATGTTTGTGCAAGAGCACAAGCATGTGTGTGTGTGTGCATGACCGTGTGTGTGCGATATCTTTCACTGGTTTTGGTATCACTGGGTTTGGTTTCAGGCTATCGTTTCAATTTTGAAGGATAGTTTTTGCTGGATTTTGGTTGACAGGGTTTTTCCTTTTTTAGAACTTTGAATATGCCATCTCATTCTCTCTTGGATTACATGTTTTCTGATGAGAATTCAACTGTTATTTTTATTAAACATCCTTTGAATGTGGTCAATCATTTCTCTATTACTGCTTTCAAGATTTTTTCTTTGTTTTTTGACAGTTTGGTCACAATATGTATCTAGGTGTGGATCTTCATTTTTTTAAAAAGAGATAATACAGCTGTTTTTCTTTTTTAAAAAGATTTTATTTATTTTCTTTTAAAGAGAGAGGAAGGAGGGAGACAGACAGGGAAAGAAACATCAATGTATGGTTGCCTTTCACCTGCCTCCAGCTACAGACTTAGCTGGAGACCTGGCTTCTAAACTGGTTATGTGCCCTGGCTGGGAATTGAACCAGTGACCTTTGGGTTCGCAGGTCGGCATGATCTTCTTGAGTTTATCCTACTTGGAGTGCTTTTCTTTTAAGCTTCTTGGATGTGGGGAATTGTTTTTCATCAAATTTGGAAGCTTTTGGCCATTATTTTTTTCAAATATTCTTTGTCTTTTTTTTGTTTCTGAGTCTCCTTCTGAGACTCCCATTATATATAATTGGTACATTTGATGGTGTTCCCACAAGTGTCTGAAACTATGCTCATTTTTCTTTTTTTTTTATTTATTTTGTTCCCCAGACTAGATAATCTCATTGGTCTATCTTCAAGTTAATTACTTCTTTCTTCTGCTTCCTCAATCTGCTGTTGAGTGTTTCTAATACAATACTCATTTCAATTATTATACTTTTCAATTACAGAATTTGATTTAAAAAATAGTTTATATACCTTTAATGATAATATCTATCATTAAAGAGTAAGGTATCTTGATACTTTCTTTGAAAATTTTAAACATATATTCCATCAGCTCTTCGAACGTATTTAAAATAGCTCACTTAAGGACTTAGTCTAGTATTCAGCATCTGGGCTGCATCAGGGCTAGCTTCTATCAAGTGCTTTCTTTTTCCTTCTGTCTGGACATACTTTCTTGTTTCTTTGTTTTTTCAAGTTGCATTTTTTTGTTGTTGAAAACTGTATATTTTAAATAAGGTGGCAACTGGCAAGTCAGATAGTCTCCCTCCCCAGGGAATTTTGTTGCTATTGGTTCTTTTAGTAATTGGTTCTTTAGCTTCCTTTATGAACTACATAATTATGCAGCCTATGACCTTTGTTTTATGTAGTTCCTTGTTTAGCTTAGTGGTCAACTAATGATTGGAAGAGATTTCCTTAAATGCCTGTGACCAATGAATCACCAAACTGTGCATATTGGGGTACACCTTCAATTTTAAGCCAAGTTTTTGACAACTCTGCACTAGCCTTTACTTTCTGCTATGCAGAGCCTCTAGCTCAGCCAGAGATAAGAGCTTAGGGTTTCCGAAAGTCTTTCCTGTGCATGTGCATAGCTCTGTTTGTGTGTGTGGCCTCCTAAATTCACAAGAATATGTTGGAGCTTTTCAAAACCCCTGTGGCCATCTTATTTCCCAGCTTTTCCTTTTAAGAATTTTTTATCAGTCTATTGTGCCAACTGTTAGTAACTGCCTCAGGCAGCTATGAAGGTAGAAGTTGCTTGTAATTATTTTCAACAAATACCCCCTGGGAAAAGACATTTTGTATTGGGTGAGCTCTGAGTCAGGTCAAGTACAGACTGGCTTGTAAGTGGGGCCTCCTAGGGAATCACCAGAAAGTTCAAGTAATGACAGATAATTGGGAATGAGGATTTGAAAGAGCTCTATCTCCATTCTTCTCTCCCCATTGAGTACTAGGCTGTACTAGGAATGTGGGCTGTCATTTTTCAAGGCTTTTGCAGAGGTGGAGAATGGGAGATGGGACTGAGGGAAGTTAAAATGTCACAAAGCTTACTGTTCTTACTGAGATATAACTACTTACTTATTTAAAACAAATGCCTCCTGGGTGGGTGCAAACCTTTTGTTAATTTCCAGAACTCTGGAAAGTTTATTCTAATAATTCTTGTCACCTTTTTCATTGCTTTTATGGATGAACAAAAATTTTGGAGGTTCCTAATCTGTCATTTTTGCCAACAATATATCATAGCTTAATTTTTAAGTACAACTTTTCAGTCATCATCTTTCTTGAAAATGTTGAGCCATTTGGCTTTTGACCAGTCTTTTTTTTTTTTTTTTTTTCCATTAAATACCCTCCTTGATGCCTCTATGGACACTCTTTCTCATTATTCAGTGGCTTCTCTTCCTCTGATTATCCTTTGAAAGTTGATGTTTCTCATAGTACTATCCTGGGCTCTCTCATGTTTTTATCCCTCCTTCTTTGTGATCCCATCTGCACCCCTGACTTCAATTTCCTCTTCTACACACATCCAGCTTAGATTTTGCTTTATCTGTGGTCTTATATATCCACTGTCTCTTAAACATCTCTATTTCAGTGTTCTAAAGGTAAATTAAGCATGTCTGAAACTGAGCTGATTATCTTATGCAAATCTATTCTTCCTCCTTTCTTTACTATTTCAGTGATTTGGTCATCGTTCACCTCAGTATTCAAGGTATTCTTGACTTTCCCTAGCACCATGGTCATTCCAATCATTTACCAATTTCCATCCCTCTACTTTCTAAATATGTTTCCCTTATCCCTGATGCTGTTCTCCTAATTACAGCCACATTCTTGTCTTGCTTTAACTATTTTAATACTTTCTTGTCTTTCCATCTCTAGTCTTACTCAGCCTTTCATACATTTTCTATACTGCAGGTAGAATATGCTTTCTCCCTCACTGGGTAAACAATAGATATAGACACCATTCCTGCCTTTGGAAACTTTGGGTGGAGGACAAAGACAAATACATGACCAAGTACAATTCAGTGTGTGATTGAGCAAGTAGAGTGCGTACAGGAGAGGCAGACACCCAACTGAGACGCAAGAGCTCAAGAAAATTTCAGAGGAGTTGCTATCTAAGCTGAGATCAGCAGGAAGAGTAAGAATTGCAACAATGAAGGGAAGAATGGAGGGTTCCAGGCTGAGACTGAGAGTAGGAAGGCCCAGAGAAAACATAGGACCACAGGAAAGAAGTTCTGTATGTTGGAAAACTTTATGTTAAGGAAGTAGTATGAGATAAACCTGAAGAGGTAAATGAAGGTCATAGCAGATTGGATCCTGTATGCCATTTTAAAAACTCTGTTTCATCTCAGTGATATTGGGAACCAGTGAAGAAATGTGTGTGTGTGGGGGGGGGGACAGGCTGGGGGCGGGGGCGGGGGGGGCGTGGAACTGATCAGATTTGCATATTAGAAAGACCACCCTGGCTAGAGAGCAGAGAATGATTTATATGAGAGGGTTGATTTGGAATCGGGGTGGCTAGTTTGGAAGGGAAGGGACCACTTGGAGAAGAGTTAGGAATCTCTTGCAGTAATCCAGGCAATAGATGATACTGATGTGAACATTTGGAATGGAGAAAATTGGGTGGATTTGAGAAGTGTTTTGGGAGTAGAATGGATTTGTTATTGTTCAGTGTGCAAACTGAAGGAGAGGGAGGATCTAAAGAAAACTGCATTATTCAGTTAATAAAGCTATTTCAATAGCAAGCTATTTAGAACATAGAGCTACTATATATGTAAGTATATTCATGATAAGAAAGCATATGGTGTTTTGTAAATTTTCTTTTAAAAATTATCAACATCTGAGTTAAATCTAAACACCTAAGCTTCCTGAAGAGACTTTACTATTCACTTGGTAAAAGTTAATAAGTAAATGTAGGCCCAATGCCTGGGTCAGTTATTTATTTCTATGAGCCTAACCTTATATTTCTTATTGGGGTTCATGATTAAAATCATCTTACCTTTTCTAGTCAACACTTTTTTTTCTATCACAAGTATAAAACTACGTAGTTGATTTTGCCAGTTTTTCCCAGCCACATAAGGATGTTTGTACTTAGTTTTTACTGTAAAGCAATTAAAAACTGTTGAAATGTTTTATTTGTAATGTAGTGGAAGATCTGACTAGAGTAAAAGTCTTGCTGATTTTAGGTTTAGTTTTATTTGGTCACTTTTGTCAAATGAATTTATGTCTACATGACTGACTTTTGCTATTTGATTAAAAAGCAGACTTTGAAATATGCATTCTTTGAATTTGAAGGCCTTTTAAAAAGTTTATTATTTCATCCCTGAGGCACAAAAACAGAGTCATTGATTATTTTTGCAGAAGATGTTTGGAAATTCCTCTTTTTGGACTTTCATATTCTTCTGCATGGACTTTGCCAAGATAATAATCTTACAAAAACCACTGTCCCCTGAACTATTCTAGTATTTGTTAAATGGATATGTGGTTGGATAAAGTATTGTTAAACAAAAGTAGCTTTCAGTTTAATTTTAATCAGGGTCATCAATCTTTATTTTAGGAAATAGAGGAAAATTTACTGTTAATATTTTTAAAAATATTATAGAGGCCATTATTTATCTTCATCATAAAAAAAGGAACATGATGATTTCTCTTTTAATTGAAAAGTTCCCTGGCTCAAAAAAAAAAAAAAAAAAAAAAAAAAAAAAAAACCTAGAAAAAAACAAAATAAAAATGAAACTCTCTATTCTAAGTTGCCTTTAAAAATCTTGGACCTGTCAGTGAAATTGTGTAATCTAGTAATAACATGCCTAAGGCTTATTGCCTTTTCTTGGGCAACAGTATCAGCAAATGATGTGCTCTATCGATTTTAATCACATTGTTTTTACAGTTCCATTGCAAGGTTTTGAAAACTTACCAAGTAAATAAATCTATGGTTATAGACACCTCCTTTCTCTGTAACTCTAATCATTTACATATTATTCCTTCTTTATCAATTGTTAAGGTAATATTTTGAGTGGCTCCTCTTGGCTAGGTTAAATAAAATGTTCTCCTTGATACTCAGAATTACAGGATGTGTGCAATAAATTGGCAAAATGTTAGTAAAATAAACAACATACCACAAAAGTGTTATGTTTTGAAATAAATGCATTCTCATGTGTAAATACATAAACATAGTCATTGTTTAAATTGTTCATAAAAGTCTCCATTTGATACAATAATAGACTCAATTCAACTTCAGAATCTTGAGCACGCTTTAATTAACTTTTCTTTATCCATGGACATCATCATGTTTCCAGTCTTAGCTTTAATAGCTTCTTTATTGGAATGAGGTTGTTTATTAGCTTCTCTCTCACAAATGCTGCATACATAATAGTCTAAAGGATTTGCATCTGGTGAACTAGGCAGTCAGATTTCCTTTGACCAGAATTCAGGAACATTGACACTAAGACATTCTTGCACCTTTTTGGTGTTATGTGCTGGTGCACCATCTTGATGGAAGATACAGTGATGTCCATTTGTGACTTGCTTCATCCATGATATGACTAGTTCTCTCAAAACATCAAGGTAAACATCAGCAGTCACTTTCAAACCTTGTGGAAACAAGTGCAGGGGTCATGATATCTCCATTGCTGACAACACCTAACACCATCACTGTAGCAAGAAATTTCATTCTCATGACAATTGGGACTTCATTAAGATTCTCCCTCCAGCCAGGTCCATGGATGGAGGCAGGTGAAAGGCAACCGTACGTTGATGTTTCTCTCTCTTTCTTTCTCTGGAAGTAATAAATAAAATCTTTTAAAAAAAAATCTCAGAGCCACCTGTTGTTTCTTCTGTTGACTTTTTGGTCCTGCTGAAACTTCTTTGCATCAGAGAAGAAAATCAGAGGGTTTTTTCCTTTGGGATTTTTCCATTTTGTTAGCAGTGTTCTTGCACTTTTCCTTTGTCTGCTGTATCATAAACTGGTCTTTTCTAAGAACATACGATCTGTATCTGATATCTTCAGCAATAATCTTGTGAACCGTTACGTCCGACACCTGCAGTTCTCTTGCTATGGAGCACATTGACTTTCCTGGATTTTCATTGATGATCTCTTGGATTCTGTGTACAATATCTGGACTTGTGTGATCCTTGCATCCCTTATGTGTTTTCCTTGTTGGTGTGGTGACATCAGGATCAGCATCATACAGCTTCTTCATGATGTAAACTGTTAAAAGGATGTTATTGAAGTCTGCAATTTCCTTAGCAGTTTGCCCTGCATGCAGTCCAGAAATTATGGTTGCTGTAACATCTTATTCCTTTAACATAATGGTTGCTCTCAGAATTTAATACTTTATTTCTGAAGCAATGATGTTAAATCATACCCTTAGAAACATAGTTTTTTTCAAACTTAATAAGAAGCATGTGAAATAAGGAGATTCAAAGTTTTTGCTAATGTATTGTGTGCACCCTGTATATATATTTTAAATGTTATAAATGCAATATTTGAGTACCTGTAGCTTTCAGAATTTAACATAAAACAGCTGCTTGTGGGCTAGCCCAGCGATCCACTCCCTCTCCAACTCAGTTGCACATATCCACAGCAAGTGCTCGTAGGTTGTATTCTAAGCTAGATATGAGCTAATCAAATGCCAATCTGTATCTTGGAACCCATGTAAAACATTATTTGGAGCATTAGATTGAGAGATTATGACTTTGTTACATGACAGGTCACTTGCTCTCTTTCACTAGACAAGTACGTTGTATATTATATTTGTCAGATCTAAAATAATGGTTCCACAATACAGTGAATAATCCTCAATCAATAATTCTTATTTAATGGAGGTCTTTTACTGGGTAGAAGATGACAGAACATAGTTCCTATCCTTAAGGGGCTCAGGGTTAAGAGAAATAGTTTTTGTTGTTTTCTGTTTTTGCTAAACTACTTTTATTTTTATAGACATTTGAAAACAAGGACAATGGCATCTGTCTTCTGTGTCTTGTAGATCATTTGGAGTTGTCAAGTTTGCACAGGTATGTCCAAAGAAAGAAAATTGCTGGGATGTCTCTAAATTGTGCAGCCAACATTAAACATGATCTTCTGGGGCAGATGCCTCTTCTCATATGATGTGAAACTTCTGGATTGGAGCATATATCATACATTTCTTTTGCTAACTAGTTTCAAGTAAAGTTGATGATCTTGGGAAGTTCTTCTCTTTGCGTATTCCTGGGAGTATCTGGCATATAGGAAAGGCATTCTAACCACACTTATGTTAATACATTTATTAATGTAATATTATTAATTTGATAAATGAAGTTTCCAATCCTCTCAAACTTACCTTCAAGTTTTTAATCAGATTAATTCATTGCTAATTGGATTAATATTCCTAAGTATATATTTACTCTGTGAGGATGTGAGACATTTAAGTTCTTCTTTCTTAGAAAACTTCAATTTTGTAATATAGTAGTTATTATCAATAATAGTTACCATGTTATACATCAGATCATCAGAACTTATTCATCTTATGACTGAAGTTTGTAACCAATAGGTGAGGTGATGGATATGTTAAATAACTAGATGGGGGAACCCTTTCACAATATATAGGTATATCCAGGTACCGTGTTGTACACTTTAATTATCTTGTGGTTTTATTTGTCAATTACACCTCAGTGAAGTTTGGGAAAAAATGATTCCCAACTACAAGGACACTATTTTCTTTTAAACATCCTGAATGGAGCACAGCTAAGTGCTCATGCCGCAATCCTCAGAGTGGTTTTCCTATTCTGGCGTCTATTGGCAACGTATTTTTTGGCTGCTTTAGCTACATGTGGATCCACTTGCTCACTCTTCACCTGTTATGCTCTGTTTTCATGAGAGGGCAGGGAATCTTACATTTTTTCTTACAATATCTTTTCTACACTTTATTTAGCTTTTTTTTTCGGGCTAGAGCTACTACTACTCAGCACATCCAGCCATACATCTCATCCCTTCCTCCTCCTCACTATCACCCTGTCCCCATGGTAAATTCTAATAATGCTGCTCTGTTATAGGTGAACTCAGGTTGGGTGAGGTGAGTTTGGTGGCTGTAACTGGTTTGGCCTGGTTTGTGGCGGGAAAGCACAACTCCTGTTATAATACTGAAGCCTTACAATGGAGGCCAGGTCAGTTACCACTTCAACTGCCTTAAGGTCTGCTTTGCCTCAGTTGATGACTAGGAGGCATCATTCATATTCAGAGATGTTGAGGGCTAGAAGGAACCTCCAGACATCTTACTCTATGTTTAAATACCTTCTAGGGTTTCCTGCCAACTGACCTCTGAACCTCTACTTGTGTACGTCTAGTGACTGAGTCTTTTCCTCTATCTTTCACAGTTCTGTTAAGAAGTTTTTCACAAAAATAGCATTCCAGGGTAAAATAAGTATTAAAGAAGAAAAAAACTGCTTAATTTGCTATAATATATCTAAAATACTATCATTTAACATGTAATAATTATATAAGCTATTAGCATCTTTTAAATTTTTTTGTATTAACTCTTCAAAATCCAGTATGTACTTTAAATAGGTGTAATCATATGTATGTGTGTAAATGTATTTTTACATGTGTTTGGTAATATTGCAATTCATATTACTTAAAAGAGTAATTCTTTAAACAAATGAATTAACATCGACATTTTGAAATAATGAAAATAAAACTTTGTATTAATGTGATTTGAGAAGCTGACAGAGGCAGTAATTAAATGGTGAATTGTCTGTATATGAAAGGAAAAAAAAAGTACACATTGGTGGTTACAGAATAGACAGGGGGATATTAAGAAGAATAAAGGAAATGGAGAAGCCAAAGAACTTATATGCATGACACATAGACATAAACTAAGGGGGACATTGCCGGAGGAAATGGGGTAATGGGTGGAGGGGGCAAAGGAGGGAAAATTGGGACAACTGTAATAGCAAAATAAAATATATTTAAGAAAAAATAAAAAGTGTTTATGGGAAAAAAAGATGTCTTTTATATTAGATTAAAATTGGCATGTACCCTCTCTTTGAATCACACGAAGACTAATTCCTTAGGCCTAATCCTTTTCAGATCTATGAAGAGAGCCCTTACATTCCCTTTGAGATATCACTTCTCCATATGGCCCCCTCCTTTATTGATGACTCTGCCTATATCCTGCCTAAGTAATGCATGATTCTGCCT
Source organism: Noctilio leporinus (assembly GCA_004026585.1). Taxonomy (NCBI): domain Eukaryota; kingdom Metazoa; phylum Chordata; class Mammalia; order Chiroptera; family Noctilionidae; genus Noctilio; species Noctilio leporinus. The sequence continues at coordinate 120,845 of PVIW01003056.1, read as the reverse complement.
CTGCCCCATAGAACTGACATTCAGAGATTTTTATTGTGTGTCCGTTATGTACAACGAGGGGGGTCTATAGTGGCATAAAGGTCCCAGGCTTCAGGTTGCATGTTTTGTACACAGGATAACAAGAAGAAAGAGTCGGGGAGAGAGGGTTGTCTGCTTTTATCTGGTCTTTTAGAGCCAGAGTTTCTGAGTAAAATCTCTGTTCTTACCTTAAACTGTTGGCATGGGGACCATAGTTAAGACTGTCCCTCCATATTATAGCTTAATCAATGAGGAATATTATGCCAGTTAAAATGGAAAGAAGCATTAACAGCATGTATCAACTATTAAACATTTTAAAAAATCTATGAAATAATGTAAATTTTAAATAGAGTGTAAATCCTTTTATAAGGCAACACAGACCCATTTTCCTAATCATACCTTTTATAGAAATAGGAAACAAGTGCTGGCCTTCTTTAAAATACAACATTGATCTAAAAGCTCATTTGGCCCCTCTTTAGGCTCTGTAAGCATGTTATAAAAACAACTAGTTGAAAGTGAATATACAGTCATTCAGCTTGGTCTGCACAATGTCAGACAATCCAAAAGTGTTTCTTCACTTGAATAGAACACATTCTTGACTGAATTGACTGACTGTTTAGGTTCCTGTAGATACAGTCTTAACAAAGAAAACAAAAAAAATTACTTTTGGGGAGGAAAATTATAGTTAGTTATATCTCACAAAACCATTCTGTGTTCATTTTCTTGAAGAAATTGCTGTAAGTGTATCTTTTCAGGTCAATATGTTAAGAGACCATTTTATGCTTACATAATAGCTCAGAGTTGTTCCATTGACCTAACTTAGTTCTGAAAGTAAAACAAACACCTTTAGCCAAAGGGAAGCTCACATGTTAGTTAAATACTGACATGATCTGAACTTACTTTATTTGTTTGCATATTGTCTAATACCTATGCTGCCCAGTCTTTGGAGACACAAAGAAATGCTATTATATTAAGAGCTTTGTTTTTTTTTTTTTTTTTTTGGTTTTCCAATATATCTTTTAATATCTAAGGTCCTGTTTAAATATAATTCTATGATTCTATAGAAGAGTTATTCATCTTTGTGTTTACATAAATATATGTTAGGTTTGCAATATACTTGATTAATTTTATGCTTCTAAAATTTGAATGAGCCCTGGCTGGTGTGACTCAGTGGATTGGTGCCAGCCCACAAACCCAAAGGTCGCTGGTTCAATTCCCCAGTCAGGGCACATAGCCAAGTTGCAAGCCAGGTCTCCACCCAGGTCCTTAGCTGGAGGCAGGTGATAGACAACCATACATTAATACTTCTCTCCGTTTCTTCCTCCCTCCCTGCCCTTCTCTCTGAAAATAATGAATAAATCTTTATAAAAAATAAAATAAAATAAAAATGACATTAAATGGCCTACTAGAGAGTAGGTTTATTTTAGTAACAAATATTTCCTATCAATTCATAAATGGAAAGAAAGAAATGCGAATAAACATTTGTTCTGTTTTGGATTTTAAGCTAAAATAATTAGAATTCAGCCAACCAAAAAGAAATTATATTTGAAATCTAAATCTTGTCAAGAAGTTTTGCATGCAGCTATTCAACCTATTGTTTTAAAATTGCTGTGGTAACGTTACTTTGGCAAATATAGTGGTTGGTGGGTTGGAGAGTAGAGAAGAAACTTCGCAGTGAATAATAGGAACTCCTATGTTTTCTGAATGTAGCTACTAAATACTTTTAGGGCAACAGATAAATCAGAAACTGGAACAAGAAAGCACTCAGAAGTTTATGTCAACATCAGTGATATTATTATATGATTTATTGAAAAATTGATGGAAAAAAATGAAAGGAAATGCTTTCTGAACAGAACTAAGAAAAAATGTTTTTTGATTCATAAAAAAATCCATCTTAATATGGGAAATTTAATATTTAAAGATTCTGTTGAAAGTTTGTGTGTGTGTATGTGTATGTGTATTAGAAGGATATGGTAAGCATGCATTTAGGAGCACTGTTTATAATGGACTCAGCTACACTTTAAATAAACCTTAACATTATAACTCTTCCTTCAGTTTCTTATAAGAAGTACTATAAAGTCAGTAATCTTAATGCATGCATAAAATGATGCCTTATACATCAGACATGGGGCTTTTCTACACCTGCAGAGAGAAAGCACTATTTTTCCTAAAGAAGGGTTGTTATTTGCAGATCTACTTCACTGCTCTGAGTCACTGATGGTTACAGGCTTTCTATTTAATCTGAAATGCAGAGCTTTTTCTTCCATGGCCTAAAGTTAAATCATTTTGCAAAGTGTATACAAATATAGTCTGAGTTTTTTTGTCTTGCTACATACACTTGAAAAGCAAAGCCAAGCATTTGTAAGAATGAGGGGTGTGTGTGTGTGTGTGTGTGTGTGTGTGTGTGTGTTTATTGGTATCAGTTGTATTCTTTTTTCCCTCTACCTGTCTAGAGAGTACTTTTATTTATTTATTAAAAATATATGTTACTTATTATTTTTAGAGAGAGGGGCAGGGAGAGAGGCAGAGAGGGAGAGAGATATCAATGTATGGTTGCCTTTCACCTGCCTCCAGCTACAGACCTGGCTGGAGACCTGGCTTGCAACCTGGTTATGTGCCCTGGCTGGGGAATTGAACCAGTGACCTTTGGGTTCACAGGCTTGCGCCTTATCCACTGTGCCACCAGCCAGGGCCTAGAGAGAACTTTTTATGCACCTTTTCCAATGCTCATCATTATGGGTTTTAATCACAGCAGGATAATTCTTCACACCACTTTTTATAAAAGGTCATACTTATTGGGTTAACTTGTCCATTATTTTTATCTAATAATCTTAGTATATTCTGTGCACATTCCCTGGGGTAAATACAAGTATAGCATTTAGAATTTTGCATCTGTTTACAAGTGAGAGTGGCCTGTTAAGAATTCCTTTTCCCCTTGTGAGATTATTGCTATGGTAAGATTTTGGTTATTCCAACTGAATCAAATGAACTGGATGGCTTTTCATTGCTTTGGAACAGCTTATATGAGAATCATCTGTTTCCTAAAAGTAGGAAAGAACTTTGGGAGAGAATTCATGAGGGAAATGGTAAGTATTATGAATAAAAATAAAGCAAGGTAAGGGGATGGAATGAATGGGCCTGTTGTTTCAGATGATGTGGTTAGAAAAGGTCCCTCAAATGAGCAGAAACCACCATGAAGTGAGGGGAGCTAGCCTTGCAAATGTCTGAAGAAAGAGCATCCTAGGCAGAAGCAGCATAGGGCCAAAGCCATGAAGAGGGTGGTACTTGGCAGATTTGAGAAATAGCAAGGAAGCTACTGTGTCTGGAGCAAGGGAGAGAATGGTAAGATAGGAAATCTGAGAGGTAGGCAGGGGCCAGTTTTTGGGGGACTTTACAGGCAAAACTCAAAAAAACCTATATTTCTTTGTTATTCCTGTTCATCTTAATTGTATTCCTTAATCATGTTTTTCTCTTTTTGATTTGATAGCCCATGTAGTATATTTTGAATATTTTTCTGTTTTTAATAAAGGTTTAAGAATATGCATTTATGGATGGAACTGGAGAGTATTATGCTTAGTGAAATAAGCCAGTTGGTAAAAGACAAATACCATATGATCTCACCCATTACAGGACATTAATGAACAAAATGAACAACAAGCAAAACAGAACCAGATGTATGAATACAGTGAATAGACCTTCAGTGGGCAGGTTGAAGGGAGGCAGAGGGAGGGGAGGAAGAGGCAAAGAAGGGGAGCAGTTTAGTCAAGAACCTAAGATGGAGGAACCATGGACATGGACAACAGGTGGGATTGACTTTCTGGGGGAGTGGGTGGGCGGGGAAGGGGACAGAAGGAGATGGATGTAATACAACAACAATAAAATTAAATTTAAAAAAAGAATATATATTTTCTCTTTACAGCTTTGCTTACATTCTGTAAGGTTCATGGCTATCAGTCATGTTACCATCCCTGAGCTGCAAGGGAGGCTAGCAAATGGGTTTTAATGAGCACATTGCTGTCCCAGACAGAATCAAGATTCTGTTAATAAGGAAGGACTGGAGAATAAATATTGGATAAAATACTAGCAATATCATAAAATCCTATGGCCTTGGGAGATTTTTCTTCAGATTCCCATGCTATATAAATTGTCACCAAGCATTCTGAAATGGAGAGATACCAAGTTCATTTTATGAAACTAGCCAGAAACATCAAAATCTGAAAAAGAGAGCTGAGAAGAAAAATTATAGAAATGTATAAGTTTAACTTACAAATATAACTGAAAATTCAAAATAAAAATATCAAATATTCAGCACATTAAATGAATCATCATCATGATCATGTAGGATTCATACTATAAATGCAAGAATGCTTTAATATTAAAAAAGCTTTTGACACACTAAAGCATATAAAATGATTCAATAAGAAAAATATGATAATCACAATAGATAAGAAGAATTTTATAAAAGTCAGCACTCATTTCTGATTTCAGAACCAGTCTTAGACAACTGAAACTAGAGAGCTACTTCTCTAATGAAATAAAAAAGACATCTAACTTCTTATTCTGGTTAACTTTATTTCACTTCAAAGGAAAAGGGATTGTCTTTATATACCCAGCCTTTTGTTCTCCTGCTGTGATTAAAATTCATAATGAACCTTGGCTGTTATGGCTCAGTTGGTTGGAGCATCATTCCATGACTGAAAGGTTGCAGGTGTGATTGCTTTCCAGAGCACATACCTAGGTTGCAGGTTCAATCTCCCATCCAGGCCTGGTGTGTGCAACCCCTAGTCTGGATGCACACAGTCCCAGTCTGGGCACTGATCTCTGGTCTGGGGTGTACAGGAGGCAACCAACTAATGCTCCTCTTTTGCATTAATGTTTCTTTCTCTCCCTTCTTCTCTCTCTAAATGCAATGAAAAAGAAGTGCCCTTGTGTGAGGATTAAAAAAAACCCTCATAACATTGAACATTGGAAAAAGTATGTAGATCAAGACTTTTGAACAAGATGGACTTTGTGCTTGCCTCCTCCCATGACCACATCAAAATTACAACTAAATTATAGATAGTCATCACTGAGAGCCACCTGGAGACTAACTGAACAGTATCGCTATAGCTAAGGATCTAAAGAGGCAGCTATATTGAGACTGGTAGGAGAAGTGGAAACACAGAATGGGCAGGTCCCATACTCACAGTGTGGGGATTAAGAATTGAGAGGGATATCTTGGTTCCAGAGGTACCCCCTGAGAAGTGAGGGGACCCAGCCTCACACTAGCTCCCCAGCCTGGGACATCAGTGCCAAGAAGAGGAGTCCCTATAATCTGGCTATGAAACCAGCAAAGATTATGTCCTAGAGAAACATCTCTGATCAGAATGGTATGAAAGTAGAAATAAACTACAAAGAGAAAACTGAAATACAAACACATGGAGGCTAAATAACATGGTATTAAACAATAAATGACTAACAATGAGATAAAATAATAAATCAAAAGATAACTTGAGACTAATTAAAACACAATGATCCCAAATATATGGGACATAGCCAAAGCATTTCTAAGAGGGAAATTTATAGCAATATAGGTCTACCTCAAGAAATGAGAAATATCCCCCAAAATAAATCTAACCTTACATCTAAAGGATTTAGGAGAAGAGGAGCAAACAGAGCCTAAAGTGAGTAGAAGGAACAAAATAAAGATGAGAGCAGAAATAAACAAAATGGAGTAAAAAAAAAAAAAAAAAAAAAGGAAAATATCAATGTAACTATGAGCTGTTTTTTTTAAAGATAAAATTGATAACCCTTTAGCAAGACTCATCAAGAAAATAGCACAGAAGGCCCAAATTAAAAAAGAGAGAGAGAAATGAAAGAGAAGTGACAAACAACACCACAGAAATACAAAGAATTACAAGAAAATTTGTAATCATTATATGCCAAAAAATTTTTGGACAACCAGGAAGAAATAAATAAATTCTTAGAAACATGTATGATTCTAAAGTTGACTCCGGAAGAAACTAAGTCTGAACAGACCAATAACTACTAACAAAATCAAATCAGTAATTAAAAAAAATAAAAATTCCTAACAAACAAATGTTGTAGACCAGATGGCTTCACAGGAGAATTTTACCATTCAAAGATGAATTAATGCCTACCCTTCTCAAACTATTTCAAAAAATTGAAGAGGATGGCTCCTAAACTCATTTTACTAGGCTAGTATCACCTTGATTCCAAAATCAGACAAAGACACTACAAAAAATAGAGAGAATTATAGGTCATTATCTATCCCTGATAAATATGGATGTAAAAATCCTCAAAAAATATTAGTAAACCAAATTCAGCAACATTAAAAGGATCATACACCATGATCAAGTGGGATTTATTCCTAGAATGCGAGGTTGTGTCAATATCTGTGAATCCCTTAATGTAATACACCACATAAACTAAATGAAGGCTAAAAATTATATGATCATTTTAATAGGTGCGGAAAAAGCATTTGACAGAATCCAACACCCATTTATAATAAACTCTCAGCAAAGTAGAGGTAGAGGAAATATAGCCCAACATAAAAAAGGCCATGTGTGATAAACCCATAGCTAATATTGTACTCAATGGTGAAAGCTAAAATCTTCTCCTTAAGATCAGGAACAAGACAAGGATGTCTACTCTCTTCACTTTTATTCAACATGGTATTAGAAGTCCTAGCCACAGCATTCAGACAAGAAGAAGAAATAAAGGCATCCAAGTTGGAAAAAAGCTGTCATTGTTAGCAGATGGCATGATGTACTATATGGAGAACCCTAAAAACCCCACCAAAAAACTAGTAGAACTTATAAATGAATTCAGTAAAGCAGCAGGATACAAAATTAATATTCAGAAATTACATTTTATATAGCAATAATGAGCTATCAGAAACAAATTAAGAAAATGATCCCATTTACAATTGCATCAAAACCCCATTTAGGAATGGATTTAAGCAAGCAGGTAAAAGACCTGTACTTGGAAAACTACAAGACATTGAGGAAAGAAACTGAAGAACATAAATAAAAGGGAGACTAGACTGTGCTGATTGATAGGAAGAATTAACGTTGTTAAGATGTCCATACTATCCAAAGCAATCTACAAATTGAATGCAACTCTTATCAAAATGCCAATGGCATTTTTCTCAGAACTAGAAAAAATAATCCAAAATAATTCTGAGCAGCCAAAACAATCTTGAGAAAGAGAATGAAGTTTGACGTATCATGCTACCTTATATCAAACTATACTAAAGCTTATAGTGAAACAGCATGATACTGGCATAGGAACAGACATACATATCAATGGAGCAGAATAGAGATCCCAGAAATAAACCCATGCCTATGGTCAATCTATGACAAAGAGGGTAAGAATATACAATGGGGTAAAGATAGTCTCTTCAATGTGGCACATATATATATAATGGAATATTACTCCGCTATAAAAAGAAATCTTTGTGACAAAGATGTGACAAAATGGATGGACCTAGAGGGTATTATGCTAAGTGAAATAAGTCAGAGAGTGACAAATACCATATGATTTCACTTATATATGGAATCTAAAAAACAAAACAAACAAAATAGAAAAAATCATAGAGAATATTTTGATGGTTGCCAAATAGGAGAGGGGTTGGAGGATAGGTGAAAAAGGTGAAAAGGATTAAGAAGTACAAATTACCAGTTATAAATATAGTCATCAAAATGTAAAAAGCCCTGCATAGAGAATATAGTCAGTAATAATGTAATAACTGTGGATCCTAGCTGGTGGCACAGTGGATAGGTGCCAGCCTGTGAACCCAAAGGTCACTGGTTCGATTCCCAGCCAGGGCACATAACCAGGTTGCAAGCCAGGTCTCCAGCCAGGTCTGTAGCTGGAGGCAGGTGAAAGTCAACCATACATTAATGTCTGTCTCCTTCTCTGCCTCCCTCATTCACCTCTCTCTAAAAATAATAAATAAAATCTTTAAAAAATGTAATAATTGTGTATGGTCATATGAGTACTAGACTTATTGGAGTGAGCACTTTGTAAAGTGTATGAGATGTCTAATCACACCTGAAGCTATATACAATATAATATTGTACGTATATCAACTGTAATGGGAAAATAAAATAAGTAAATAAAAATAATAAAAAAGGTTTGTCATATGTAAAGTGCTATCTAAATGTGATCACATTTTTTTTTTTTTTTAAGATTTCATTATTTTCAGAAAGAGGGGAAGGGAGAGAGGCAGAGAGGGAGAGAGACATCAATGTATGGTTGCTTTTCACCTGCCTCCAGCCATGGACCTGGCCGGAGACCTGGCTGGAGACCTGGTTATGTGCCCTTCCATGGGGAATTGAACCAGTAACCTTTGCACTCTCAGCCTGGCACCTTATCCACTGTGCTATCAGCCAGGGCCTGTGATCACAATTTTGATTTCATGCTCTTTGGAATAAATTTTAACTTTAAATGACAAGTGATCATTCTGAAGTACAATAACTTTGATAAATGTTCAACCTTACAATTTCCAAATAGTTTTCCAAAGTGGCATAGTAAATAATGATATTTTGTCCATGAGTGCAATTTTATTTTCCTCATCTTAATATTACTTTGAGAAAAATATTTATTTTTCGTTGACAAGAAAAGAAAAGGTGTATAAAAATACCCTCTAGATAGGTAGAGGGGGGAAAAGAATGCACACACACACATACCTCTTGCAAATACTTGACCTTGTTTTTCAACAAAAACCTGGGGCCACAAAATACAAGGTTGGCCAAAATTAGGTTTATGGTTATGAGGAAGCAAAAGTTTCTTCTTGTATTATTAAGAGTTGTGTTTTTTTCCACACAAACAACTGTAAACCTACTTTTGGCCCACCCTGTATACTTTTCAACAATATCTGAAGTCATATGGCACAAGACTATAATAATGTACTCCCAGTTACTTCTGGAAGTTTCTCCAGGTAGTCTCTTTTATGTACTGTAGAACACATTCCTCCCTCCTTTCTCGGTTTATTTCTTTCTAACTTGCCACTGTACAATTGCCAATAACTCTAGTTAGGTATAGACTGCTGGGCGTGCCTGTTCTACACTTGGAAAAATAGCACCAATTACCTCCTGTTCTTGCTATTTGAGTATAAAAATGAGGATACTTTGATCTTGCCTTTGAAATTTTAGAATTAGGTTGTTTTATAAAATCAAATTACTTTTTTTGTGATGTGCATCATACAAATTTTCTCCAATAATCAGTAGACCAAGGTTTAAATTTTGAAATCAGAGTAATGTATGCATCATACCAGTATTTTAAGCCTTTTTTTTTAAAATTTACTTTTATCGTTGTTGTATTACATCCATCCCCTTTTTCCTCCCCTCTGTCCCCTTCCTCACCCACCCACTCCTCCGCAAAGTCAATCCCACTTGTTGTCCATGTTCATGGTTCTTCCATACTAGTTCCTTGTTAAGCCTTTTTTAAACCAAAATCACATTCAGAAATACATAATGTGACCCAAGTGTACACACACAAACATTATATAGATATGTATCTATATAATTTAAAATTGCACAGAACTTACCAAGGGTCTATGCAAAATACGCAGACATTATCTATACTACTTCATTAAAAAAAATTGATTATCAATCCACCAAATTGACTTCCTTAGACAATGCTTTTCAGCAATTTCATGGTTCTCAACAGAGAGGGTGATTCTTCTGATTGTTAAATAAAATGTATGGAGTTTAAGAATTCAGTTTTGAAAGAACTTAGAAATATGTCCTAATTTTGTTGTAAATACTATCTTTTTATAGGCAGGCTGCTTTTGGTGCTAGTTGCTCGTTTTTCTCACTTCTAGGAGAGTGATAGGACGAGAAGGAATTTTCTAAATGGTGATTTCTTTTCTTTCTGCAGCTCTCATGTGTGAAGATAAGTCTAATGCATCATTAACATAAGGACCTCACCAGTTGGAAGTTACAAATTTTGCCATCAGCTTACCTTATCCTTTTTGGTCTGGTTCATTTCCTCAAGCAGTGGAAACATCTTTCGTTCAAGTTGCTTTTGTCGCAGAGTTAAGCAAATGGCTAATAGTGGCTTTGGGAAAAAAACCACAAAGTGTTCCAACTGTTCGTCTACTTCTCAGAAAGATGCACTTTATGTTTGTCCCTGTACTCCAAGGCTTTCTCCAATGTCGGTGGTAGAAATGTCAGAGACATCAAGTGTTGGTTGTTCAGATGTTTCATTGGACAGGAAAAAAGAACAACAGATTATTAAAGATAATTCCTCTGAAGAATTGGTAAATATCAAAGATTCTACTTATCAACATAAACTGAAATCCCATTCTCCACTCCCATCCCCAACTTCATTCATGTATCTCATGGGCCCTTCCTTGTCAGCTAATTTACTGCCTTCCTAACCATTAAAGGAACATTTCTTTCTTACATAAGAGGTGAAAAAAGTTAATTAGTACTTGTTTTTATGATATCACTAACACTGCCCAAATCAATTATTTCCCAGGATTGTGAATAATTTGGAATGTTGTTCCTGCTTTGAAAAAAATGATTCAAGTTGAATTAAATCTGAATTTTGGGGTGCTTTTTTCAATGCAGAATGAGTTATGGTTATGGTTAAATATAGGGTGGTTATTATTTAAGGTAATTCCTGGTTACCTTGATGAAATACGAAATATAGACTACTAAATCAATTTGCAAACACTCTGGACTGGACTGGTTTGGATGTATTCAGCTTTCTAGAGAAGAGGCAGTAAGTTTAAGAAAAGTTAGGTTCTTGGCCCTCAAAGTTGTACTTTTTCAAATTTTTACCCTGAACTGTATTTTTTTTCCCCAATTTGTATTACAGTATAGTTATTGTCATATAGGCACCTCTGAGTTAGTCATTACTGGGTGAGTTGTTACTATGTTATTTTTATTCAAAGCATAATTTGTGAATGGTGAATGCATTTTTATGTATAATCTATTTGAGACAATTGGTATGTTTTGAAACAAAAATGATTGAGAAAGCTGTGAAGTTGTCTTCTTATGACTTTAGAGAACCATCGAGTAAGTTCTGCTATGCAGCTTAAAAGGTTCACCTGACTGGATTTAGGAGATTAGATCTAGCGACTTCTTAAAGTCTCTTTTAGGCTATGAAGCCAATAAATCTTATAGGGCTTAGAATTTGAAAAAAGTGGATTATCTTGTCTGCAATAAATATCATGGCACACATTAAAGATGTTATATTATCTAAATTAGGGGTCTTTGGAAACAAGTGTGTTATATATATATTTTTTCTATTCCTTTTTGGTATAAGCCCTCAAAAACCTCCAATGTAGAGAGAAAGACATCTCAACAACAGTGGGGTCGGGGCAACTTTGCAGAAGGAAAAGTTCCTCACATAAGGATGGACAATGGAGCTGCTATCCAGGTATTTAGAAAGCAAAGTGAAGCTACTAGGAACTTTCAGGTTCCTTCTGTGTCAATGGTTAATGGCAGAAGTGATTTAAAAATTAAGTCTCGGACCCTGGCTGATGGCTTAGTGGATAGGTACCGGCCAGTGAACTGAAAGGTCGCTGGTTCAATTCCCAGCCAGGGCACATAACCAGGTTGTAAGCCAGGTCTCCAGCCAGGTCTGTAGCTGGAGGTGGGTGAAAGGCCACCATACACTGATGTTTCTCTCTCTTTCTTCCTCCCTCCCTGCCCTTCTCTCCAAAAATAATGAATAAAATCTTTTATAAAAATAAAAATTCTTTAAAAAATAAAAATTAAATCTCTAAGGAAATGAAGGAAAAAAAAGGGGGACATTTGCCATTTTCAAGTATGTCCAAGTTTTTACTACAGAAAATGCAGACTGTTTTTTCTGTTTGTAGAGGATCAAATGGACTTTAATCAAAGCAAGGGGCATTTTCATTAGAGAAATTGAGAATATTTTCGTCTTCAGGTCTGGCCTGTTGCTGAGTCACTGTTGAGCCTGGGTGTGGACCTCGTTAGGATTCAGAGAGGGACCAGATGACTTGGGATGGTTTGGCTGCTCACTTCCTTGAGGCCATTTTTTGCAGTCTCTGATTAGATGAGAACTGGTATTAGTCTTCCAAGGATTCTAACATACAAATATGAATTAAATATTAGTACCATGTTAGAAATTAAATGTATTACTTTAATGTAAGTTCAAAGGTACTTCAACAAGAACACTATAAGAATAAACTTGCATTAATGTTTACCTTAAAAAAGTTTTAAGAGGTATTTAGCAATATAGTTGAAGTGATCAGAAAAACTTCCTGAGAAATTCTGACTTGAAGAGTTTAAATCTCCCCTTTTAAATAAAAGGCCTATATCTTTAAAATGTACAAATTTACTAAGTTTTAAATTTGGTCACAAGAGCTTTTATATCAAAATATATGCATTGTAAAAATAGGAAAATATAGATAAAAAAGTGAAGAAAATAAAAAGAATTGTAAGCCAGATATAATCAATCTTAACATTTATTACCTTTGCTTCACTTTTTTTTTTTAAAGATTTTTTATTTATTATTTTTTAGAGAGAGGGGAAGGGAGAAAGGCAGAGAGGGAGACAGTCATCAATGTGTGGTTGCTTTTCACCTACCTCCAGCCATGAAGCTGGCTGGAGACCTGGCTTGCAACCTGGTTATGTGCCCTGGCTGGGAATGGAACCAGCAACCTTTGGGTTTGCAGGCCAGCACCTTACCTTTATTTCACTTTCGTGCATGTATGTCATCCTATTTTTCTTTTTCATTTTTCCTGTTTTAAATGATGAAATGTTCAAAGTATGTACATATGTTTAAGAAATCACCTTACCTAGTATAGTTTGTTTCTCTTCTTCTATTTAATGGATAGGCTCATTTTAAAGTATTTTAAACATTTCAGTAGAGTATAAAAAAGGAAGTAACAATCATCCAAAATTCTACTACTCAGCAATAACTACTCACTATTTAAAGGAACATTTTTCCAGACATTAATGTTAGCATACCCACATACATACATTTTAAACATTTTGACAATGAAAATGTATCATACATGCTTCCACACTTCACACTATATCATGGACTTATTCTGTATCAATAAAAATAGATCTCTGTTACTATTTTAATAGCATCCTCTTAAAATTAATACAAACATACAAACAAAATTCATTTTCTTCTTATTTTCACCATATGTAATGATGTCAAAGCAGAGTTGAAGAAAAAGATTAGCTTATAAAAAACTAGTTGGGCAATTGAGCTAGTCCTCTACCCATTCCTCATTTTTTAAGTCTCATTTAAGCAATATTAAAATTCTGCGTCCAAGTTGTATGTTCTGTATGTTTAGAGAGAAAATGAGAGTCTGTTTTTTAAAGGTCAAGAAAATTGAGGAAATGGTTATGGAATTGAGATTTTTTTTGTCCTGTGGAGGAAAAGGGGTAAATGACCATTTAAATTCTGATTTAATTCATTTTACATAATATATAGTGGGGAGTGGCATATAAATAATAATAAAAGTAAAATATTTGTCTTAGTTTAATCATTTTCATTTTCTGACTTTGATTCTTACTATTAAGTGGTAGTCGGGGAGGGAGAGGAGTCACAGCAATTATGTCATCTGAAGGCAGGGTCTTGGGGACAGACACTGTGCGCCTAGTGTGCGCCTAGGCGGCTCCATTTATAATATGCATGAGCTCCCTAGATCTGGCGCTCTCCCTCCAGGGTTCAACTTCACATAACCAGTCTATCATTTCTCTCAAGTAATGTATATACAGAAGGATTCTGACTGGCTGGCTTGCTGGCTGGGCTTATTGATTGATTCATTTGTTGATCAGTTTGCTAATTAATTCCATATTTGCTCTGCCTTTGGAATACCTTCCTTGTCTTGCTGGGATTGTTGAAAAAAAAATCTCTATTCTTATTTTGCCTTTGTTCGCTCACATGCCAGTCTCAGAAGCCACCTGTTTCATGTTTCTCTTTATTCATCTGGTGTTTTAGCTCTGGTATCTGGCCACAATATCATTTTATATTTTTATTTTAACTTAAGACTTTATGATTTAGGAATAATCCTCTGCCTTGAGTAGATTATAAATTCTGAGAAAACAGGAATTATGTTTTATTCAATTTTGTAGCCCCCAAAGTGTATATCACAAAGAAAGATCTACAGGAAATCTCACATGTTGAAACTGAATATTTCCTTCTTCCCTTTCCTTCCTTTCCCTTCCTATTCCTTCCCTCCCCCCTCTCTCCTTCCTCCTTCTCTCCCTCCCCATCTCTTTCTCTTTCCCTTTCTTTCCTGCCCTCTTTTTCTTCCTCCCCTTCCTCCCCTCCTCTTCCTCTCTGCTTCCCTCCCTCCTTCCCTCCCTTATTTCCTTATCCCTTTCCCCCATACACTAAGCACAGATCTTTTGCCTATAAGGTTTCAGGGGATGCCATTTAAAGGATACAAAAGAAGCAGCTTCTTAGGGAGCTTCTAGATGTCTCATCTTGGAAAAAAATGAGTGAAAATGTAAGCAAAAGAGTAATCATAATGTTTGAGGATTGGTGCATACATGCTGAGAGAAGTCAAAAGAAAGGAATAATCCATAGCCGTGCAGAGTTAGGCAGGGAAGCCCATCAAGAGAGAGGTAAATTATTAGTTGAATCTTCTACTAAAGAAAAGAAAGTAAGCAGTAGAAAATAGAAGGACTAGCAACTACTTTACCTGTTGCACAGTGAGGGGAAACGTGATCACTGGGACTGAGAAGCAACCCAGGGAAGGCTTTGGCTGCTGACCAGCACGGGTGGCCCCTAGTGGCATTAACTCAGCTGTTCTCTGAGCTCAGAAACTCTCTCAAGATCCGGAAATGCTTGGTAACGCCCTGGAGTTGTTTGGATCAGGGAGACTGACTCCTCCCAACCTAATTCACAAGAAATTGAAGTGTAACTGAGTGACCTGCTTGTTATAATATTATATGATATGAACCACAAGGCTGGCGTTGGCAAGACCAGACCAGTACATTCATGTTTATAAGCAGAAGACAGATAATAAGCAGAGGATTCTTGGTCTGGATAGATGGTTTTTATTTTCTTCTCAATGATGATTTATATTAAAATTTCTGTCTCGTTACTTTTTCTAAAACAAGAATAAAACAAAGTGATTGTCAATAGAAATAATGAAGATGAAGAGAAAATGTTACTTGGTAAACAAGAAAGCAGTAGTTCAATGACTAATATGTGTTTTATGGTATAGCGCTCAGGGTTTTGGGATCATTTGAGAGGAGTGAATGTATTTTATACACATATGTATGTATGTATTTATATTCTCTTCTTTTTCTTATGAAGATATTTCATTATTATTATAGTTGTAAGAGGTTCATTTTTATACTTCAGAGGTTTTCTACATTTCCCCATTAGGATTTTTATGATTTCCTCCAAAGGATATTTAATGAAATTCATCAAAGCTTATTTTTGTTTAATTAAGATGTGTTTATTAATGTTGAAGCAAATATGTGGTGTCTTCTATTTGATTTTACCCTGAAGCAGAATCTGTCTTCCCTTGGGTGGTTATCTGTCAGTATTATGTATTCATTTTTAATATCAAAGAATGGCAGAGAGGAACAAAGAAACTTTTTTTTTTTTTTAAATCCAGGAAATCTATATATTTGGAAGAATATTGGGAAAAGGAAGCTTTGGAATGGTCATTGAAGCAACAGACAGAGAAACAGAAACTAAATGGGCAATTAAAAAAGTGAACAAAGAAAAGGTAAGGCTTTATTAGCAGCATCATACTGAAGGCAGTGCCAGATGGGGTGGTAAGTACAGTTTTTCACACCCACGTTCCTGCTTCTGAGCTTGCGGACCAGGCCCGAGCTGTCCCCCAGGGTCTGTGGGTCTTTCTCAAGCCTTCTGAGACAGAACTCGTTCTAAAACTCAGGTGGACAAGTGTATTGGGAAAAAGCAAATAGAAGGATAGCTAACATAGTCAATACAAGCACATATAGGTAAAATTTAGACCAGAGTGGGTTGAAGATAAGCTCTGATTATCAGTACGTATAAATGTAGGGCTATTGGCTAGAAATGTCTTAGCCAGAAATGAGTCCTGGGACTCTCTCCTGATGTAGTTCTGCTCTACTTTTCTCCGGTTCTCTCCTTTTCATTGATTCCCTATTTCCTCACTGTTAGTTTATTGTTTATTCATCCTACCTGCTCTTTTAGTTGGAACCACTTTTCCCCCAAGTATCTACTGTAGTCTACCTGTGAAGACCTGTATCCACTGTATTCTTCACTAGATTTTTCCTAGGCTGGAGAGTGACTGGGCTTGTCTTTAAGGGGGAGTATAAGTCCTCAGGTATTACTCATGATCATGTCATTAAATTTTTAAAAATTTCTGTGCCTGGGGAAAAATTACAATGTTTTTCCTTAGCTTTGTGATGATAAAGTCTATGATTACAAAATGAGATAGTAGATTTTTAACTGTATTCTTTAAAACAAATGATAGCAAATTACTTACCATTTCTCCTTGAAGATTAAGAAAGTAACATATATATCTAATAAAGGGAGATCCAGAGTTTTTCTCGAAATCTTCAGAATTTTAAAGCCACAGTGCTACATGGAATATTATTTCTGTTGCCTTAGGGTTAGAGTTTAGGGTTATATAATCAGGATAGCTGCTTGCAATTTTAGGAATTTGTAACCTTATATTCATATATTGCTGCTGAGAGTGTACAGGACACTAAGATAGTAGAATAAAATTATATAATCAATATATGAATTGGACAATACATTACTGTGTTATATAGAGGCCGAGCTGTTTGGGGATGGAGGTAGGAACAGAATTGAAGTGGATTTTTTTGAGATATTGTGGTAACTTTCCATATCTAGTCTAGACAGAAATTCACTCCTCACAGTTACTATTTCTCTTAACCCTCTTAGAATAACCTTAAAATGTGACTTTCATCCTAGATGGGTAGGGCATAGCTGGTGGGAAGTTTTGGTTAAAGGGTAAAATTAATTAGAAGCAGGAATGACCCTAGGTAAAATTTTAACATAGGTAAAGATTGCCTTGTGATCCATCACTTTTCAGTCCTTTAAGAACTATTATGTACTCTACTGAGCTTGGGGAAGAGGGGTGGAAAAGTTGTAAGGTAGGAGGAAGGGATAAAAATTTATGTGCCTGAGAACAACACTTATTTGCAAATGATAATTGTCAGTTAGATTCTATAGGGGTGGTGATTAGAGTGAATGGCAGTCAGAAAGGATAAAGTCCTGAATTTTTTTAGATGGCATTGTATTAATAGAAACCCAATGACTTACACCCTGATTGGAGGCCTTGTGCTCTAGTGTTGCAGCCTTTACCTTTTGCTGTCCAGTATGGTTAAGGGTTACTTGTAAGGAAATGAAGAAGGCATTAGGTTGGTCAAAAGGCAAGGTCTGGATTTCTCTTTCTCAGTTTTTGAGGCCTGGGGATCAGGAAGTGGTAAAATGTAGGGCTATGTGTAGAATCTCACTTCCTATTGACCCTTTGATGTAGATAAATCTAATCAAAGCAAAACAACAAAACAGAAAAACACTTTTTTATCTTCTCCAATTGATATCTTTGGAAAGTAGATTTTGTTTTTATTATGCTAACATCAAAGGATCAACATGAATCTGAAAGAAATACCAAAAAGCATATTAAAAATTGGAATAATTTTAGTGAGGGGACAGAGACCATATTGTGGCTAATTTATAGAAACAGTTCAACAAACAGGTGTGGTTTGAGCAAAATTACATATATATATATAATTATATATAAAATTGGAGAAAGGAAAGGGCATAATTTAATTTTATTATGGAAATAAATTGCGTATTATCTTTTGAAAAAGGTGCTTCTCAAGAAAATGTAGAAAAATATAATAACTGACTTTTATATTAAGGTATGTAATAGAGACATTCATATATGAAATCTCTGTTTCCTCATTATTTAAGGCTGGAAGCTCTGCTGTGAAGTTACTTGAACGGGAGGTAAACATCCTAAAAATTGTGAAACATGAACACATCATACATCTGGAACAAGTATTTGAGACGCCCAAGGTAATGCTTTAGCAGGTGCTGCATTTTTAAAGTTGTTATTATTACAAAATGAACATCATTCTCTTCCAAAGTAATCCCTTTGGGGCACAGTTGCTCATGTCCTTGGCATGAGTTTGTCACTGAAGATTGATGAGAGCATTCTGGAGGACTTTTATTATTGATTGTATAATTAGGTGTCTGATGATTAGATTGATGGCTCTAGTGACATTTTTGGGTGGCATGTTGAAAGCAAATGTTTAAAACTGAAACAGCTTCATACACAACCAGACAGTGATTATGGCTTCCTTAAAGATGGCTTTACATCTGCTTTGGTCCTTGGTTTCTCAATTATAGTCTCTTGGAATATCATCATAATTTTGCAAGGTTGACTTTATAATAAAGTTAGTATGGATATATTTGGCGTTATGTAGAAGATATTTTGTTATCTGTATTTTACCAACACATTTGATCTTCAGTCTTCCCTTAGATGTTATCCTTCTTTTCTTTGAATGCATGCAATTTTTATTCTGAGTTGTTCTGAAGCCCAGGTGTTTTCTATTTTGTCTTCATATTGGTTGAAGCCAACACCTGTGGGCTTTGGTGTTTCTCTGTTTGAAGACAAAAATAATTAAGTGATTAGACATGTGGACTCTGGGCTCAGATTGCCTGTACATTTGAATTCCGATTCCATTATTAGCCATGATACCATGACATGTTACTTAACCTCTCTATACCTCAGTTTTCTAGTCTATAAAATGGACTTAAAAATAATACTGCCCCTTGACTTTGAGGGGAATGAGTGGGTGGGGAAGGGGACAGAGGGGAGCAAAAAGGGGATGGATATAATACAACAACAATAAAATTAAAAAAAAAAAAAGAAAAAGTTGGGAAAAAAAAGGAAGCAGAAAAAAATAATACTGTCCTCATTTAACTGTTGAGTGATTAAATGGGAAAATGAATATAAAGTATCTGTCTCATCGAATGTTAGCCTCTAAGGCAATAATAGTCAGTTTGGGTTATGTATTATGCTTGATTCATTTGGAGGGCTTAATAACTAATAAAGACCACAGTTATCCTTTATGGAGCAGTATATGGCAGTGACGCTGAAAATCTTCTCTACTCTCAGTCTTAAAGTTGTGATTTCTTTATCTTCAAATGTTCTTAGAATAATTTTGTTATGTAATTGCGAGTTTTAGGCAATTTGGTTAGGTTGTGCCTTGCTGTATTTTTCTTCATGCTTCTAATTCTTGTGGTTCATGGAGCCTCTTGGATCTGTGAGTTTATAGTTTTCATCTAATTTAGAAAATTTCTGGCCATTCTTTCTTTCTCTCTCTTTTATGAATGATTATTTGCTGTTTTCTTTTCTTTTCTTTTTTCTTTTTTTAATTTTATTCATTATAAATGAGAGAAGGGCAGGGAGGAAGGAAGAAAGGAAGAGAAGCATCAATGTGTTGCCTTTCACCTGCCTCCTGCTGGGATCCTGGCTGGAGACCTGACTTGCAACCTGGTTATGTGCCCTTACTGGGGAATCAAACCAGCGGCCTTTGGGTTTGCCAACCAGTGCCAATCCACTGATCTACACCAGCCAGAACTTTTTTTTTTAATTTAAATTTAATTTTATTATTGTTATATTACATTCATTCCATTTTTCCCACCTGTGTTCTCCCTATCCCCATCCTCCCTATCCCCTCATTCCAACATCAGTCCTACATATTGTCCATGTCCATGGGTCATTTATGCTAGTTCCTTGACTAAACTGTTTCCCTTCTTTGCTTTTTTCTCCCCTCATCCCTCCCCCTCCCCTCTGCACACTGATAGTCTGTCTGTTCCTTGTATTCATGTCTCTGGTTCTGTTTTGCTTGCTTATTTGTTTTGTTCATTAGTCTCCTGTATTGGGTGAGGGCATATGGTATTTATCTTTCACTGATTGGCTTATTTCACTAAGCATAATACTTTCCAGTTCCATCCATGTTGTCACAAGAGGTAGGCGTTTCTTCTTTCTTTCTGCTGTGTAGTATTCCATTGTGTAAATGTACCACAAAGCTTTTTGATCCATTTATCCACTGATTGGCACTTAGGCTATTTCCAGCACTTGGCTATTGTAAATAGTGCTGCTATGAACATAGGGGTGCATAGGTTCTTCTGAATAGGTGTTTCAGTGTTCTTTGGGTATAATCCTAGCAGTGGAATCTCTGGGTCAAAACGCAGGCTCATTTTTGGTTTTTTTGAGGAAATTACATACTGTTTTTCATAGTGGCTGTACCAGTCTGCATTCCTACCAACAGTGCACCATGTTTCCTTTTTCTCCACATCTTCTCTAGCACTTGTTGGTTGATTTCTTAATGATTGCCATTCTGACAAGCTGTGAGGTGGTACCTCATTGTGGTTTTAATTTGTATCTCTCTGATGGCTAGTGATGTTGAGCATTCTTTCATATGCCTATGAGGCCTTTGCCTGTCCTCCTCAGAGAGTTGTCTGTTCAGGTCCTTTGCCCATTTTTCAATTGGGTTGTCTGTCTACCCTTGTCTGAAGTATCACTAGCAAATATGTTTTCCCATACAATTGGTTCCCTTTTAATTTTGCTGATGTTTTCTTTAGCTAAACAGAAATTTTCTAGTTTGATAGTCCCATTTGTTTATTTGTTCCTTTATCTGAAATTTTACTTTCTATGTTTTCCTCTAGGACTTTTATGGTGTCACTGTTTAAGTCCTTTATCCATCTTGAGTTTTTTCTGGTGTATGGTGTAGGTTGGTGGTTTAGTTTCATTTTTTTTTTGCTTGTCCCCGTCCAGTTCTCCCAATACCACTTGTTGAAGAGGCTATTTGCACTCCATTTTATGTTCCTTACCCCTTTGTCCAATATTAATTGGCCATAGAGTCCTGGGCATATTTCTGGGCTTTCTATTCTGTTCCATTGATCTATATGTCTATTCTTATGCCAGTAACAGATTGTTTTGATTACAGTTGCCTTGTAGTCTAGTTTGATATCTGGTATTGATATCTGAAACTAGGAGGTGATGCCTCCTAGTTTTGTTCTCCTTTCTCAAGGTTGCTGTGGCTATTGGTGGTCATTTTTGGCTTCATATAAATTTTTGAAGTATATTTTCTGTATCTGTGAAATGTCATTGGTATTTTAATTGGAATTGCATTGAATCTATAGATTGTTCTGGGTAGAGTATGGACATTTTAATGATGTTAATTCTTTCCATCCATGAACATGGTATATGCTTCCATTTATTTGTATCTTCCTTAATTTCTTTCTTCAGTGTTTTGTAGTTTTCTGAATACAAGTCTTTTACCACTTTGATTAAACTTATTCCTAAGTACTTTATTTTTCTTGTTGCTATGGGAAATGGGATTTGTTTTCTAGCTTCTATCTCTGATGCTTCATTATTGATATACAAAAATGCCTTTGATTTCTGAATGTTGACTTTATATCCAGCTATTTTGCTCAATTTGCTTATTAGGTTGATTAGGTTTTTGGTGGAGTCACTCAGGTTTTATATGTACATTCTCATGTCATTTGCAAATAATGACAGTTTTACTTTCTCCTTTCCAATTTGGATACCTTTGATTCATTCTTCTTGTCTGATCGTTATGGCTAGAACTTCCAAATCGATGTTGAATAGAAATGAAGAGAAAAGGGATGGATGTAATACAACAACAATAAAATTAAAAGAAAAAAAAAAAAAGAAGTGAAGAGAGTAGACAGCCTTGTCTTGTTCCTGATCTAGGGGGAAAGCTTTCAGTTTTTGCCCATTGAGTATAATGTTGGCTGCACATTTCTCATAGATGGCCTTTAATGTTAAGGTATGCTCCCTCTATTCTCATTTTACTGAGCATTTTTATCATAAATGGTTGCTGTACTTTATCAAATGCTTTTCAGCATCTATTGATATGATCATATGGTTTTTGTCTTTTTTTATGTGGTGTACATTTATTGATTTGCAAATGTTGTACCACCCTTGCATCCCTAGGATGAATCCCACTTGATCATGGTATATATGACCTTTTTAATGTATTGCTAGATCTGGTTGGCCAATATTTTGTTGGGAATTTTAGCATCTATGTTCATCATGATATTGGCCTGTAGTTTTCTTTCTTAGTTGTGTCTTGACCTGGTTTTGGGATTAGAATAATATTGGCCTCTTAGAAAGAGTTGGCCTCTTCCTAGATTTTTTGAATAGGTTGAGAAGGATAGTAGTTAGTTCTTCCCTAAATGTTTGGTAAAATTGCCTGTATAGCCATCTGGCCTGGGGCTCTTGTGCATTGGGAGTTTTTTTATTACTTCTTCAATTTCACTAGTTGTTTTTGGTCTACTCAGGCTTTCTGTTTCTTCTGGATTCAGTTTTGGTAGATTGTACATTTCCAGAAATTTGTCCATTTCACCCAGGTTGTCAAATTTTTTTGCCATATTGTTGCATATAGTAATTTCTTACAATCCTTTGTATTTCTGTGTTATCGGTTGTGATTTCTCCTCTGTCGTTTCTGATTTTATTTATTTAGGTCCTCTCCTTTTTTTTTTTTTCCTTAATGAGTCTGGTTAAAGGCTTGTCAATTTTATTTATTTTTTCAAAGAATCAGCTCCTGGATTTATTAATTCTTTGCATTGTAGTTTTAGTCTCTAAGTCATTTAATTCTGCTCTGATCTTGACTATTTCCTTCTAATTGCTCTGGGCTTTGTTTGTTGTAACTTTATGGTTAGGTTGTTTGTATAGGCTTCTTCTAATCTTTTTAGATAGTCCTCTATTGCTATGAATTGCCCCCTGAGGGATGCCTTTGCTGTATCCCATAGGTTTTGGGCTGTTGTGTATTTATTTTCAATTGTTTCCAGAAACCTGTGATTTCTTCTTTGATGTCATTGTTAACTCATTCATTACTTAATAGCATGTTTTTTGGTTTCCATGAATTAGAATGCTTTTGGGTTTTTCCCCTTGAGGTTAGTTTCTAGTTTTAAGCGATTGTGATCTGAGAAGATGCTTGGTTTGATTTCAGTTTTCTTGTATTTTTGGAGAATTGTCTTGTGTCCTACTATGTGGTCTATCTTTGAGAAAGTTCTGTATGCATTTAAAAAGAATATGTATTTTGCTTCTTTGGGGTGAGAAGTTCTGTATATATCAGTTAAGTCCATTTCATCTGGAGTGCTGTTCAATGCCACAATATCTTTGGTGTTTTTTTGCTTGGGAGATCTGTCCATTGTTGATAATGGGGTATTAAAATCCCCTACTATTAGTGTGTTGCTATCCATATCCTTCTTGAAGTCCTTCAAGATTTTCCTTATATATTTGGGTGCACCTGTGTTGGTTGCATATGTGTTTACAAGAGTTTTACCTTCCTGATGGATTGTTCCCTTAAGTATTATGAAAGGTCCTTCTTTGTCTTTTTTTATGGCCTTCATTATAAAATCTATTTTGTCTGAAATAAGTATTGCTATCCTAGCCTTTTTTTACCTGTCCATTTGCTTGAAAATTATTTTTCCATCCCTTCACTTTCAATCTGTGTCAATCTTTTGTTCTGAGGTGGGTCTCTTGAAGACAGCATGTATGTGGGTCATGTTTTCTTATCCATTCAGCTACCCTATGTCTTTTGATTGGCACATTGAATCTGTTTACATTTAAGCTTATTACTAATAGATAGTTATTGATTGCTATTTTTCCTCTTTGTACCTGTGTTCCTCTCTGTTTCTTCATCTTTTTATTTTTATTTTTTAAGATTTTGTTATTTTTAGAGAGAGGGAAAAAGAGAGAGGCAGAGAGGGAGAGAGACATCAATGTATGGTTGTCTTTCACCTGCCTCCAGCCATGGACCTGGCTGGAGACCTGGTCTACAACCTGGTCATGTGCCCTGACTGGGAATTGAACCAGCAACCTTTGGGTTCCCAGGCCAGTGCCTAATCCACCGTGCCACCAGCCAGGGCCTCTTCATCTTTATAAAGCGGACCCTTTATCATCCCTGGCAATGCTGGTTTGGTGGAGATGTATTCTTTTAGCCTTCTTTTGTCTGGGAAACTCCTTATTTTACCTTCCATTTTGAATGAGAGTCTTGCTGGGTAGAGTATTCTTGGTCGCAGGGCTTTGTTTTCCATTACTTGGAATATTTTTTCCATTCCCTTCTGGCTTGTATTGTTTCTGTAGAGAAATAATTTGATAACCTTATCAGAGACCCATTATATGTTATTTGCTGTTTTTCTCTTGATACTTTTAGGATTCTCTCCTTGTCTTTGAAATTTGCCATTTTAATTATGATGTGTCTTGGTATGGGTCTGTTTGGGTTCATCTTCATTGGGAACCTCTGTGCTTCCTAAACTTGAGTAACATTTTCACTCATCGAGTTCTGGAAATTTTCTATCATTACTTATTTGAGCAGTTTTTCCATCTCTTGTTTCTATTCTCCTTCTGGTATCCCCGTGATACAGATATTATTGCATTTCATGTTGTCCTGCAGCTCTCTTAAAACCTCTTCATTGTTTTTCAGTCTTTTTTCACTTTGTTGTGTTGTCTTGGAATATTTTTCTACATTGTCCTCCAGCTTGCTGATCCAATCCTCTGCTTCCTCTAGCCTGCTGTTGATTCCTTCTACTGTATTCTTCAGTTCAGAAATTGTATTCTTCATTTCCTCCTGGCTCTTATTGATGGTTTCTGTGTCCTTTATAATGCTGGTGTAGTTCTTAGTAAGTTCCTTGTAGCTTCCCTGGAGTTGTTTGTAGTTCCCCTGGAGTTCTTCATAGTTTTCTTTGAGCTCGCTGAGCTCATTGAGCTTCTCTATCATCATCATTTTTAATTCCATGATCTGTAGTTTGCTTGCCTCTATTTCATTTAGCACTCTTTCTGGAGATTCCTCCTTTCCTTTCAGTGTTGGACTATTTCTTTTTCTCCCCAATTTTAGGTTTCTCTTCTTGTTTGCTTTTGGTTTTGCTTTTTAGAGTGGCCTTTTTTGAGTTTCTCTCTTTGTGGCATGACCTTCTGTTGTGTAGAGGTGCACTATCTTTGCTTCCTGGATACACCTCTAGTGATGTCAGATCATTCCATAGTCTGGGCCTAGTCAACCTGTTGGAGCCAACCAGAGATCCACTGTCTTTGTGTGGGCCTTTCAGTTTTTAAACCAATTGATGTGTGCTCAGCCAGCAGGTGTAGGCACCACTGAGCAGGACCAATTAGCTCTTGTAAACCACTCAATCTGTGATCAGTGGTCACCTTAGGCACCACTGGGTAGGACCAATTAATTCAGTTATAATCCAATGAATCTATGGTCAGTCACCAGGCTCAGGTACCACTGAGCTAGACAGAATGATTCAGTTGTAATCCATTGAATCTGTGCTCAGCTGCCAGGCTCAGATGCTGCTGGGGAGGACAGATTGATTCAGTTATAAATCAACGGCTCTGTGATCAGCCACCGGACACAGGCATCACTGGGTGAGACAGACTGACTAAGCTGCAGTCCACTTAATCCTCACTCAGTCACCAGGCTCAGACACTGCTGGAGAGGACAGACTAACTCAGTTGTAAATCCATGAATCTGCGATCATCTGCCAGTTTCAGGAGCTGCTTGGTGAGACAGACTGATTCAGGTGCAAACCATTGAATCCGTGATCAACTGCCAGGCTCTAACATTGTAGGGGGGGATATACTGATTCAGTTGTAAATAAATGAATTGTGATCAGGAGCCAGGCTCAGGCATCACTGGGCAGGGCAGATTGATTCCAGTGGGCAGGGCTATGAGGACCCTTAATACAGAAGCCACCTGTGGTGTGAGGGATGATTCAGCACTGGGACCCCTACAGCTTCTCCCTCACTTCTCTCCTCCAAGCCACCGCCATAAACTCTTCCCAGGCATTTCTGGTCCTCTCTTTCCTCTCTCCACTGTAGCCCAGGGTAAGTGGGTGCCAATGTATTTTCATTTGTAGTCACTGTAGTAATTCTCTGTCTCCAGTGCTCTCAGGCTAGCCAACCCCATGGCTTTCTTCCCCTTTCTGCTGTATGCTATTTTACTCTCTGCTGTGTTGCTGGAGGTGGAGAACCCATCAGGGGAAACAGACCCCACCCATCTCAGGTGGAGCCCCAGGCTCCATCCCTTCAGCTCCTGCCTCTGGTAGGAGCCCAGCCAGCCCTCTTGTATCTCCAAGATTCCTACCAGCCATGTTGTGATGCAGTGGCCTCTTCTGTTCTGTTAGTGGTTATAAGACTTCTTTACAGCTGGTGTTCTGTTGGTTATTCCAGATGATTTTTTCCCAATTAAATTGTAATTCCAGATTGGTCCTAA
Source organism: Noctilio leporinus (assembly GCA_004026585.1). Classification (NCBI taxonomy): domain Eukaryota; kingdom Metazoa; phylum Chordata; class Mammalia; order Chiroptera; family Noctilionidae; genus Noctilio; species Noctilio leporinus. The sequence goes on along the minus strand of PVIW01003056.1, from coordinate 94,593 downwards.
GAGGAGATTGGTGTAGCTCCATTTACTCTTCCGCCATTTTGGTCCCTCCTAGGCGTTATTTCTTAACATACTTTTCTGCCATCTCCCACTTTGGGAACTTGAAGTACACATGTTAGATTGCTTAGTATTGTCCAGAGTTTACTGATACTCTCTTTATTTTTCAAATCTTTATTCTGTCCCTCTTTCATTTAGCATAGTTTCCGTTGTGATGTTTTCAGATTCAGTCGTCTCTTTTTCTGTAACATTGTGTGTGCTGTTTATCCTTCCAGTGGACATTTGATTTGGGTCAATATTTCCTCCTCTTAAGTATAGTCATCATAACTTTTAATATCCTTTTCTACTAATTCTATCATTTGTGTCACTTCTAGTACAGTTTTTTTTTTTTTTTTTTTTTTTTTTTTTTTTTTTTTTTTTTTTTTTTTTTTTTTTTTTTTTTTTTTTTTTTTTTTTTTTTTTTTTTTTTTTTTTTTTTTTTTTTTTTTTTTTTTTTTTTTTTTTTTTTTTTTTTTTTTTTTTTTTTTTTTGTATTTATTATTTCCAGAGAGAGAGGAAGATAGAGAGACAGGCAGGGAGAGAAACATCAATGTATGGTTGCCTTTCACCTGCCTCCAGCCACGAAACCAGCTGAAGACCTGACTTGAAACCTCATTATGTGCTCTAGTTGGGGAATTAAACCAGTGACCTTCGGGTTCACAGGCCAGCACCTTATCTACTGTGACACCAGCCAGGGCTCTAGTATAGTTTTTATTGATTAATTTTCCTTTCCTTCATTATGGGTTATACTTTTGTGTGTCTTTAAAGTCTGTTAATTTTTTATTGAATATTTTTATATTTTTATAACTGTAGTTTAGCTTTATTGTAGGACATGGTTAAGTCACTTGGAAACAGTTTGATTCTTGGGAAGTTTGCTTTAAGCTTTATTGTGATGGCAGAGCAGCCTTGGGTCTAGGGCTAATTTTTTCCTATTAATCAAGAAAGACCCTTCAGAGTACTGTACCCAATGCCCCAGAATTATGAGATTTTCACTCTGGCTAATGGGAATGCAAACTCTTTATGACCATTTGTAAGCTCAGATGATTGTTCCCTCTATTCCTTTTCACAACTCTTTTTCCAGTTTCTGGTAGTTTCTTCATACACATGTGCTGATTAGCATTCTGCTGAAGACCTGAGGGTGAGCTTCTGCAAATCTCTGGAGCTTTCTCTGTACAGCATTTTCCCTCTCCAGAACTCTGCCCTGTGAACTGTAGTTACCTTGGCCTTCCTGCACTTCAGCTCCACCTCCTGGGCTACTGGGCTCTACTTGGATTACCACCCCCCACCCCTCCACACTCTGTGTCTCCAGACAGCCAACTAGGAGAAGCATGGGCTTGCCTCATGTGTTTTCCCTCTCTCACAAACACCACCCTTTGCTGCCTGATGCCTAATGTCTGATAATTGTTGTTTCATATATTTTGTCCATTTCTAAAGTTGTTTCAGGAGAGAAGGCAAGTCTGGTCTCTGTTACTCCATATTGGGCACAGCAAAGGTCCAAATCTAGAATAATTTGAATGCAAAGGAAACCATTATCTGTGACTGTCATTTTATGTATTGCTTGTGCTGGATTCATATAGGTTAGACCCACCTCCCTCCACTCCCCAGTTCACACAAATGCCTAGATCTTCCACTGAAGCCATCTTTAGAATTACTGGAAATTGATACCTGATTGGTTAGGCCATGGTATTAGTACTGATCATCCAATTTGACTATGTTATGGTATCTTGTGAGTCCAAACATTCTCCAGATTTATACAATTGTTTCTAATAATTATAAAAAGACTTAAAAAGCTTTTATTGCTATAACTTTTACCACTGTATATACTTAAAATTGATATCAGTTTATATTGTAAGCACAGTTAATGTAACTGTACCTCCTAAATAGTTCACTTACCATTTCATGTACCAATGATCTCTACAGAGCTCAGTAGGAAAATATATAGCTTTGTTCAAAAGCTTATTTGTGTTAGACTTTGCAGAATAGTTAAATATGAAATTCTAAAGCATTTTGAGGTTTAGTGAATCAGAATTTTGACTATGAAAAGAAAAATTGTTAATTTTTTCTTCCTGTTTTCATGCTTGCTGACTAAACATGAAAGTTGAAGTCCTAGAGGTTATAAAATAGCATCAGACCCCCCAAATTTTAAAAACAACAAAAACCTAGCAGCATAGAATAGAATGGAGATGGAGAGTGTATTCTGTGGCTTAACAGCAGTAGGTGTGGAAAAGACTTCCACTTCAGTTGACTGTTACCCGACTCAATAGATGATTGTTGTAATACCTAAAGTGATCTTAATATACATCAACAGGAACAGCAAATGTGGAATAGGCATTCCATCAATGGCTTTTACCACTCACAGCCAATTAGTCACTAAGTCTCACTGTTTCTCCTAGGTATCTTTCACATCTTTTTTTCCTTCCCCTTCTTGTCTCTGTTCTGTGCCTCCTATCTACCCTTTATAAACAGGTCAGTATACCATAGTATGCAAGCCAGATCTGGTGTGCTGCCTATTTTTTGTTTATGGCCCATAAGCTAAGTTTTGTTTTTTACATTTTTAAATGGTTGAAAGAAATTTTAAAGAGTAATATTTCATGACATGAAAATGGTATGAAACTAAAATTTCAAAACCCATAAATAAAGTTTCGTTGTATTGTTTATGATTGCTTTTATGCTATAACAGCAGAGTTGAGGAGTTATAAAAGAGATTGTATGTCCCACAAAGCTTAAAGTATTTATTGTCTGGTCTTTACAGAAAAAGCTTGCTGAGCCCTGCTCCACTTTGCTATTAGTGTTCATTTAGAAATGCAAAATTGATAAGAGCATACACCTCTGCCTCTACTTCAGACACTAGCTTAAAAATCTTCAGTGGCTCCTTACTGCATATGGGAAAAAGTTCAAGTTCCAAACTCCTTTGTGTGATATCCAAGACTCTTTGCAACCTGGCACCAACCTGTTTTTACTGGCCTCACCTCTCACCACCACTCCCCTCTTTTCTGCCCTACCAAACTCCCAATGCTACTGTTAGTGGTGAAATAGTACCAGAATGACACCTCAGTTCAACAACCTTGGTACTTGAGTTTTGGCTAATAAAAAATTCAAAACCCAGACTCAACTTATTAGAGAAACTTTTTTTAGAAAGTCACAAAGGTAGAAAAGGTGAGCCAATTGAGCTGAGTGGATTCAGAAAACAAGTTACAGAGGCAAAAGGATGGGCCCTTAGAGCTTAGGAGAGAGAAAGGCAAAAGGTAATGTGCCTGGGGAAGAAGATGAGGGGAGGTGAGAGCGTGCTCCAGAGGGAGAAAGAGCATGTGTTGGGTCCTCTGTCCTGGGGGTTTTTATGCCCTTTCTAAAGGCTGGGATCTGAGGGGAGGTCCCAGGGAAGGATCTCAGTGGCATATTCAGCAGCTTTCCAGTTGTGTTTTTTCAGGGTCGTGGTCTCCACTGATTGGTTATTGCCAGGGCAAGGGGTCATTAGTCATCACGGCTGGTCCTGATGTCAACCATGGCATCACTACTTCTGGTTTTGCTGTTTTGCTGGGCCAGGAGTTCAAACACAGCTGAGCTATAAATGCCATCACTAGTTTGACCCAAACTTTGATTCTGTGGTAGCAGACCTGAAGCTTTGTTCCTAAGATTATTTGATGTGGTTCAGAACCTCATTGTTCTGAGGCTTAATGCTTAAGGAACAGTCATGCAAGGGTTTATGTGGGAGTCATATGGGGCTACTCTCCAGTCCCCTTGTTCCTTCTCTAAGGAACATGCCAGGGGAGGGTCCAAAAAGCATGACAAGTGCTATGAAAGGTGAAGGGATCCGAACTGTATGACCAGTAATATACTAGTGGTGCTAAACCACATGACCAGTGATATGCTAGGGGAGGAAAGGTCACCCTGGGGATGAGGTCCCACCCTACAGTTGTCCACTGCTAGGCACCTGAAGCTTTCCACCCTGGTGACCTTCATAGGTGCCAGGCCTGTCATTTTTCCTTTGCTCACACTTGTCTAACTGCCTACTACTCCATTAACACTGAGCTATTTGTCACTCTTTTAACAGCCAGTGTCATTTCAAGTTTTGTAGTCTTTGTAAATACCACATGTTCTGCCTGTTCTTATCCATATTCCCTACTCCTGTATCGCTGCTCAGTCATCCAGACCTGCCTTTAAAGTCACCTCCTCAGTGAGCATTGTTTAGGCTGAGGCTTCCCTCCCCTATATTCTCATGACATTTTGGGCATGCCTCTTCTATTAACACTTATCACCTGATTCTGAAATCATAAAGACTATGTCTTATCCTCCCGTGTCCCTCTAGTATCCTACACAGTGTTGTGTACATGAGAGATAATAAATATTTTTCAATTAATAGATCAATGATGAAGGGTGTGATCATATTTTTACTACATGTGTAATATATATCATGTTTAAGATCCCCACCCATGTAATTTGCTTGCTCTCCCTGTCTCTCTCTCTCTCCAAATATATAATATCAGAAAATGTACCTTGTAATGGAGCTTTGTGAGGATGGAGAACTCAAAGAAATCCTGAATCAGAAAGGGCATTTCTCAGAGAATGAGACAAGATGGATCATTCAAAGCCTTGCATCAGCAATAGCTTATCTTCACAATAACGGTAAGAAGAGGCTCATCCAGGTTACTGACTCCATGAATTCAGATACCACTTTTGTTTAAGGGTAATTGTATCCAAGATTCATAATCACAGAAATAGTGCCTACTATATGGAATATTTTATTTGAAAGCTAAAAATCTTTTCCTTTTCTTTAAAAAAAAATTCCTTCTTTATGTTTTAATTAGAAGCAAGGCAAGTAGGTGTACAATTACATTGTCCATGGACAAGGATGAAGTTATGAACATTTCTGTTCAACAGTTTGAAAAGCAACTATTATTATCATATCAATAATATAAGTGAAATTTCTAAAAACATTTACATAATGAGGTCTGTCCAGAAAGTTTACAGCCATGTAATATGAAAAATAGAGCTATTTATTGAAGAAGATATAAAATAAAAGAAACATTATATGTAGGACAAGGATGCCTCAGTCCCCTTCAAAGTAGCCACCTTGGGACCTCACACAGTTCTCCCAATTGGCATCAGCTGCCCCGTTGTATTTTCCTGAATCTCATCAATGATCTGAAATCTTCTCTCTTTCAAAGGTGATTTTAGTTTTGGGAAAAGCAAGGCATCACAGGGCACCAAATATGGGCTGTAGGGGGCCTGAGTCACCTGGGTGATTTGATGTTTCACAAAAAAACTCTGCATGACATGTGATACATGAGTGGGCTCGTTGTGATGCAGCTGCCAATAACCAGTTGCCTGTAGCTGCAGCTTTCTGAATTATCCAAATAGTTTTTGTGAAGGAATGTTCAAGCTTCATGCAAAATCTGATGCAGATTTGTTGCTCTACTGGCTCAGTCATTTTGAATGTGATAGCCACGCAGCACACATACTCAACAGCATGTACCACCCCCATTGACTAGTACAGTGAAGTCATCATTGTTTACACATTCATATTTCAGCCCACTCTCCCTGGCTGTCTGATTACATTGATGTGCCACAAACCATTCTCATTATATTAATGATGGCTGGACTTTTTTCAGAAATACCTTGTATTAATAATTTAAAAAATATTATAGGAATTAAAAAATATATTTTTAGAGAGAGGGGAAGGGAGGGAAAAGAAAAGAGAGAAACATTGATTGGTTGCCTCTCACCCCATCCAGGGACTAACCCCACAATCCAGGCTCATGCCCTGCCAAGGAATTGAACTAACAACCTTTTGCTTTGCAGGACAATGCCCAACTGAGTCATACTGGTCAGGGCTTTTGGGATTTTTTTTGGTTTTTGTTTTTTAGAGCTGTTCTAGGTTCACAGCAGAATTGAGCCCAAGTTACAGAGATTTCTCATACAAGTTCCCCTATTACCTGAAACTAGAATGTTCCTATGATAACTTTCACAAGCTGAAATGGCATAAGGCAAAGAATTACCATTAATTGATATGGTAAAGTTTTGAATGTTCCCAGACCCCAAAATAACCTGCCAAATAACACTAACATGCAGTAAAAACATGAATGATAAATAAATAAACATGTTTTGTTCATTCATCAATCTACTCAAACAGTAGACCTTCCTTTTTTTTTTTTCCATTACTGGCTATTGACTAAAAAGACACCACTTAGCTACTAGCAGTACCAGTAGTAATTTTGGCAGCTTTCAAGATTGTTTATCTCTGTTGTAAATAGTGCAAATGGTGGATGCATACATAATATCTTAATTTCATTCACCATGATCACAATGCTTAATTACATCTAGTGTTACAATAAGCATAACACCCTTATGAACTCTCTTAGACTTTTCTGATACCTTAGGACATATCTTGCTAATGAATGCACAAAATAAATCAAGATAAAACACAGATACTCAGACACAGTTCAAAGCTATGGAGCTTGATGCTAAGGTGCTGAGTGCAGTTCCCAGGAAAGGAGCTAGGTGGTGCCACTTACACTGCTCAGGGTGCGGGTTGCCTTTACAAAAGGCTCGCTCAAAACAAATGTTGAACTCTGTTTTTCTCATTTTTTCATAAAAGCAAAAATCCTTTTGGGATTTCCATCAGTTAGTGAAAACTGGTACTAATGGAGGTCTTTTCTAAAACTGAAGTGATGTAAAGTGAACTTCTGAAAAGTAGGGGATCCCTTTACCCCAAAGTGCATTGCCTCCCTCATTATCAATACCCACCCCCCAACACAGTGGACATTTTTATAATTGATGAACCTACATTGATACATCATTATCACCAAAGTCCATACTTTACATTGGGATCCCTGTTGGTGTTGTACATGTATGGGTTTGACCAATGTATAATGACATGTAGTCACCATTATAGTATCATACAGAATAGTTTCATTACATTAAAATCCACATTTAAAAATTATTCTATTATTCTAATTGTTTTACTGTTCATTGGCGTTACTACTGCTTTTCCTCATGCTCCTTTCCCTCCCTCTCCCCCTTTTTTTCAAGGTTAGTTGGCATATCTGTGATTTTAGAAACTTTTTTGTTTTATAGATGAGAAAAATCTTTGTTGTAGAGGGATAAAGTGACATGCAAGGTTAGGTATGACAGAGCTGGTGCTGGAGCCCACATATTCCCTAGCACCTACTGCATTGTGGTCAGTCCTAGAATAATAAAGATTCAAAGATAAGACCCCTTCCCCTCAAGAAATTCAGGCCAGTGGGAGACTGACTATGGAAAACAAATTATAGGTCAATGTGATAATTACTCTAATAGAGAGGCATATAAAGTGCACAGAGCAGAGGAGTGGAAGAGCTTCATTTGCTGTGGAAAGGCAGCGGACATTCTCAGAGGAGCAAGCTGGAGCAGAGGGATAGGGGCTGGAAAGGGGGCTTTCCAGGCAGACGGCAGCAGTTTCTGCGAGGGCAGGCAGGAAGCCAAAGGCTTAATATTATGCTAAGGTCAGTTTTCCCACATTGAGGTACAAATTCAGCACAATTCAAAACAAAAGTCTTACTGGGATTTTTCATGGAAATGGGTGAGAATAGCAAAGGAACGGGTGAAAAAGGAGAACAATGGAGGCAGCAGGGACACTTACCCTGCCAAGAATCAAAGCATATTACAAAATATATTAATTAAAACTCTGTGGTATTTGTGTTAGAAGAGATAAGTGGAACAGTCAAAACAATTAAAAATCCCCAAAATATAGTCTGGACACTGTGTACAGGGACAATAAATGATGAAGTGTATAATTGCCAGACCAGGGCTTATTCAATTATAGTTTTCCAGCCATTATATGTATCACCTTTTAAGCCTAGAGAAATGATTGCTGTAGATATGAAACAAATCAGTTATTTGCAAAGGAAGTGCTTAATACATGATTATCTACCTGTATGTAAAAGCCCTACCTGAGGTCTAACATATGCACCTGGAGATTTTGTGTCTTGGGCTTTTTGTTTGTTTTTCAATTGAAACACATGAAGAGTAGTAAAGTATGTGGCAATGTTATAGGAAATATACTGAAATAAGTGTAGTTTGTGTACATTTAGCCAGTCGCAGTATGTTAAATGTTTATATCAGCAATAACATATGCAAAGAAGGAAAGAAGTAATTCTCTATTTGAAGATCTACAGATACAGGAAACTTTATTGGGCTTGTAGCTACAATTGTCTCCCTCTCTAACCTTGGACAAGATCCTCTTCCACACCCACCAGGCCACTCGTCAGGAAGAGCAGCAGCCAGGTGGGGCAGCAGGGGAATAGGGAGAGAGGAGAGTCAAAGAGAAATGGCTCCTTAAGGTCAGAAATGTGGAGAAGAGGGATCTGAATATAAGGAAATGGAACAGAGCAAAATTATGCTTGGCCCACCTCAAATATTTCGATCATGGACATTAATTTGTCAAGTATATGTATTTGTTGTATTTGTGCCCCCACTAATTATTTTTCCATTATTCATTTCATTTTATTTGTTGTTTACTTTCTTGGTAGATATAGTACATAGAGATCTAAAACTGGAAAACATAATGGTTAAAAGCAGCTTTATTGATGATAACAATGAAATGAACTTAAATATAAAGGTAAGACATTAGAAATGGTGGTAAATATTCACCCATAAATAGTTTGATAGCAAGCTGGCAAAGTACGCCCTCTTTTTAGATACATTTTGGAAGCTCTGAGCAGCCAGAAAATAAGTGACTGGTGCTAAAACAAAACAAAAAAAATCACAGAAGAGGTTGTAACTGACAAGAATAATTTTGCAAGTTAAGTGGTGATGTCAAATTTTTTAAAGTACATATTCATTTGGGTAGTTCTAAATCATTAGTTAATAGCAAGCAAACAGATGCTCTGAATTGTAATTAATTTCAAAATTATGCCTGGCAATTTGATGTAAATGTGTTACAGATTTAGGAAAAAACCACACCTTGGCTGTGCCTTTGATACTAAATTAATGCAAAAGTCTGTATTTCTCACTGAAAAATTTCCTGGATATTAATATTTATATTCTAAGCAAAATTAATGCACCAAGTGTTTATTCTTGAAGATTTTATTCTAATTAAGTGTTCCTTAATGTCAAATAAATGATAGGATACATTATTTATTACTTAGCACTTTAATAGTGTCTGGTTTCAAAACATATGAATGTATTAACTTAGGAATAATATATATGATTGTGGATAATTCACTCTGCCCAGGATGGTAAATCCCTATAATGTGAGTGGGTTTAACAGCATGGTTGTTTTACCTGAGTAAATGTTCTTCAATGTTTCCATTGTAAACTCCATGCAGGCAGGAATCATGTGTGTTTCATTCACTGTTGGTACTTGGAGTAATGCCAGCATAGTATGGGCTCAATTAATATTTGGTGAATGAAGGAATAAATGCTCTCTAAAGAACTGAACTGGACTGTGAAAACTTGTGTTTATTTGATACCTGTATAGATTTGTTGTGGAGCAAAGTAGTGTCATAGTACTTCACGTGGGATAATTGTGAAAACTCCTGAGGAAATTGATTAATCTGTTTACAAGAAGAGTGATACCACATGTCGACAGGAACATTTGCTTACTCCATAAGGCACTGGAAACTTTGCATTCAGTGTCTATGGACTGACAGCCTACCTTTGGTTGTATGATCAATAAGTGTGCCTGTTTTTCTGCTTTCAGCCCAAGGCTGTTCCAACTTGGGAGACAAGACCAAGGGCACATGCTGAATATTTAATAACCAAATGTTTAATGACCAAGATTTAGAACTGAGCAGAAAGACTGCAGTTGCAGCTTGCAGCAGGAGGACTCCAGTGTATTTGTAGTTACACCGTATTTTTCCTGTTGCTTCTTGTAGTATAGTCATTGTTTTAATTAGTACACTGTGGAAGACAAAGGAAATAATAAAGAAAATATACTGTTTACCTGAGATAGTGTTTTTAAAATAATTTCAAAATGGGAGAATTTAAGTGCCGATTTGCATTTATAACAGTGTTTTAAACCAGAACATAGCTTGAATGTCAGAAAATTAGATAATAAACATCACAAGGCCAGAATGTATTTTACAGTGAAAGAACCTCTTAAAAATAACGTTTATTTGAAAAAAGTTAAATACCTTCTCACAAGATGCCACTGGTGAATTTAACTGGAAGTAATGAACAATTGACAGCCTGGGTGTTTTCTCAAGATTTGATCAGCTGAGCTTCTCTTGACCAAGTTTCTGCTTTGCAGCAAGGGGTAGCGGTGCAGCGGGAGGGTGGGGGAGCAAGGTCCTTACTAGTAATATAAGTAAAGTCCCTCCATCCTCCAGGATCCCTGAATTAGATGCAATGACAAAACCCTACCTTCAAAATGAGTGACCTCTGGGATAGGAAGACAGATGACTGAGTTTCTCCTTGTAGGTGACAGACTTCGGCTTGGCAGTGAAGAAGTCCGGTGGGAGTGAAGCCATGCTCCAGACCACATGTGGGACCCCCATGTATATGGGTAAGTTAATAGACTTTAGATGATTTGTTTTTGTATTAAAATGTAGAACAAGTAGATTAAAACTTGAGCAATTTGAGCCCTGGCTGGTGTGGTTCAGTGGATTGAGCAATGGCCTTTGAACCAAAGGGTCACTGGTTCAATTCCCAGTCAGGGCACATGCCTGGGTTGCGGGCTGGGTCCCCGTTTGGGGGAATGGTGAGAGCAACCACACATGGATGTTTCTCACCCTCTCTTCCCCTCTCCCTCCCCCCTCTCTTTTAAAGTAAATAAATAAAATCTAAAAAAAAAAAAAAATGAAGAAGAAGAAGAGAACTTAAGCAATTTAATTTTGCCATCATACTCATGACCTTGATGAAGCTACTTTTTCTCTTTTTAGGTCAAATAATTTCAGTTGTTTTAGCATTTGTCTCATAATGTTTATCTTCAAAACTTGTAGTGTTTATTGTTTCTCTGGGATCTTCTTGTAGTTATTTATTTCTCTTAAGTGATCATACCCCAAAATTATTGTTTTGGTTAATTCATGCCAAAATCATGTGTTTTGCTTCTTTCCATTACTTTAAATTCAATTTCATTATCATATAATTTTTCATTAGTAATACTGATTAAATACATTTTTCTAAATGTGATTTAACAGGTTTACTAAACTATAATTAAATACCATAACAAATGTACCATTCAATTTTCCCATACATTCACAGAGTTGTGCAACCATCACCACTATCCAGTTTTAGAAAAATTCTCCCCCTAAAAGTTGCCTCATGCCTCTTTACACTCAATCTCATGCCCACCCCAGGCACAGGTAACTACTTTGTCCTTTAGTCTGTTAGATTTGCCTTTTCTGAACGTTCCCTGTAAATGGAACTATACCATGTGTAGCCTTTACATCGGTTCATTTCCCTTAGCATCATGTTTTTGAGGTACATCCTTATAGAATGTATCCTTAGTCTGTTCTTTTTTATATTGCTGAGCTTTGTCCATCGCATGGATATGCCACAATTTGTCTATCCATTTGTTAGCTGATGGACATGGAAATTGTTTCCAGTTTGGGGCTATTATGAATAATGCTGTTATGAACATTCATGTGCAAGTGCAAAGTTTTATACAACCATATTGTTTAGTTTTCTTTAAGATTTTATCTATTTATTTTTTTAGAGAGGGGGGACAGGAGGGTGAAAGAGAAACTTGTGCTAGGGAAACATAGATTGGTTGCCTCTCGTGTGCCCCACAACCTGGGACCTAGCTCACAGCCCAGGCATGTGCACTGACTGGGATTCAAACCAGTGACCTTTCAGTTTGTAGGCCAGTGTTTCTACTGAGCCACGCCAGCCTGGGCTATATGGTTTTATTTTCTTTGTGTAGCTACCTAGGAATGAAATTGCTGGGTCATATATTATTTATGTTTAAATGTTTAAGAAACTGCTTAAAGTAGCTATAACATTTTACCTTTCTGCTAGCAACGTATGAGGGTTTCAATTTCTTCACATCCTTGCTGACACTTGATATTACCTTTTTAAGTTACCGCCATTCTAGTGAGTATGAAGTAGTATCTCATTGTGGTTTTAATTTGCATTACCCTAATGACCAGTGATGTTGAGCATCTTTTCATGTATTTATTAGTTATTTGTGCATCTACTCAGATGACATGTCTATTCAAACCTGTACCCATCGGCATAATCATATATTTTTTCTCTCTAAATTTGTTAATGAAGTAATTACATTAATGGCTTTTTATAATGTTGAACCATTCTTACACTTGGTTTAATATACTGCTATATTCAATTTGTCACTACTGTATTTAGGACCCATGAGTGTAGCTTTCTTTTGTGTTGCTCTTGTCTTTTTTTGATGTTAGTGTTATGCTAGCCTCATTAATTTTATTTATGCATTTTAATAGTTTATTTTTATTGTATTTTTAAAACTATTCTATTTATTATTTTGAGAGAGAGGAGAAGAGAGAGAGGGAGAAAAACATCAATGTATGGTTGCCTTTCACTTGCCTCCAGCTATGGACCTGGCTGGAGACTTGGCTTGCAACCTGGTTATGTGCCCTGGCTAGGAATCGAATGATTCCTTGGATTCACAGGCCAATGCCTTATCCACTGTGCCACCAGCCAGGGCTTATTGTGTTTATTATTTGTTTATTTATTTATTTATTTACATTTATCCCCCTTATACCCTCTTCCACCTCCACCCACACCTTCCCCACCTGCAATCACCACACTGTTGTCCATGACCATGATGAGTCCTTGTTCTTTTTTGCTTTATTCTTCCCCCTGCCCCCATGGCTGTCATCCTGCTCTCCATCCATGAATCTGTCCCCATTTTCCTTGTTAGTTCAGTTCACTAGATTTCACATGAGTGAAATCATATGGTACTTGTCTTTCTCTGACTGGTTTATTTCACTTAGCGTAATGTTCTCCAGGTCCAGCCATGCTGTCTCGAAAGCTAAAAGTTTCTTCTTTTTTGCTCTCAAGTATATTCCATTGTCTTTTTTGATGTTAAGGTTATACTACCCTCATTTTAAAAATGAAACATTTTCACTTTCTATATGTTCATGAACCATTTAAGAAGTAGCAATTATTTAATTCATTAGTTTGACGAAATTTCCCCTTAAATATTTTAATCCTGATTCCATTTGGGGAATGAAGTTTCTATTATATTTTCAACTTATTCTGGGTTATTCAAGTTTTTCATATGTTTTTTGAATCATTTTTATAGTTTTTCCTTTAGAAAATTGTTACGTTGAGATTTTACATTTTATTGACATAAATATGCACATATATTCACTTATTTGTGATTATATCCTCTTACTGATTCCTAATATTTTTTAAGAAGGCAGTTTGAGGTAATATTGGTTATTTGGCCTCTGACAGCACCTGACTAACTCAGGATTTCAGCTCTGCCACTTACTATCTGATTAACCCTAGGCCAACAACTGGTCTTATCACAGTTCTACATCATATAATAGGGATTATGTCACTCATTTTTCAAAATACTTTCAAGGATCTTCTTTGTGTCAGACACCAGTCTGAAATATTGAGACTATAACAGTGAACAAAACGTAAAAATGTCATGTTGGCAAAAATATTAAACAAGATGAAGAAGTAAAATATCTGGTATATTAGACATGCTAAGGGAGAAAAATAAAAAGGAAAGAGGAGAGGACATATTTAGGATAACAATAATATCAGGTTGACATGAAAATTAAATGAGAAAATATGTGTAAAGTGATTAGCCTAGTACCTGACACTTGGTGCTCAATATTAGGCCCTTCAATATACTAATCATTTTTCCCTTGATCAGATTTGTTAGTAGTTAAGCCAGTTCATTGGGATTTCAAAGAACTGGCTCAACTTCTTAATATTATTTAGTGCTTTTTCATTAATTTCTGCTTTAATGTTTCTAACTCCCCCTTTTCTACTTTCTTTTGGTTTTTTAACTTTCTAATCTGAATGCTTGTTTTCACAATTCTTATTTTCTAATAAATGCATTTAAGATTATATATTTTCCTCTGAGTACTTCGACCAATTATTTCGCTATATGCAGTGTCTGAATTATGTAGACTCTTTCTTAATAGTCTATAATTTTAGTTTTAGTCTTCTTCTTTAGTTTAAGATTTATTTAGAAGTGCTTTCAGAGTTTTCTAAGTGGTTAAGATGTATTTGCTGTTCATGAGAATGTGTGTTAGTATTCCTAACCTTTGGTTTTTCTGTCTAGTTTTCTTCATTTTAGTAGGCATTTGTGACTTAAAGTTTTACCAGCTTTTAGGAATTTCCTTTATGATTGAACACATGATTTCTGTAAATGTTTCTGTAATCTTGCATTTGGTATCTAGAGGTATGTATATTTATGGTTGTTGAGCATAAAGATTTCTCTGTGTTTGTGTTTATAAAATCAAATGTGGGCCCTGGCTGGTGGCTCAGTGGATAGGCACTGGCCTGTGAACCCAAAGGTCACTGGTTCGATTCCTAGCCAGGGCAACATAACCAGGTTGCAGGCCAGGTCTCCAGCCAGATCCGTAGCTGGAAGCAGGTGAAAGGCAACCACACATTGATGTCTCTCTCCTTTTCTGCCTCTCTCCCTTCCCCTCTCTCTAAAAATAATAAATAAAATCTTTAAAAATAGAACAAATTAAAGAAAAATAAATAAAATCAAATGTGATACCTTTGTGATTTAAACTTTCATACTATTAATTTAATTTTTCTCGCTGCTGCTTTTGCTTTCTTCTTTTTTTTAAAAAAAGATCTTATTATTATTTTTAGAGAGAGGGGTAGGGAGAGGCAGAGAGAAGGAGAGAGAAAGAGAGACATCAATGTATGGTTGCCTTTCACCTGCCTTCAGCTATAGATCTGACTGGAGATCTGGCTGGCAACCTGGTTATGTGCCCTGGCTGGGTAATCGAACCAGCAACCTTTGGGTTCGCAGGCTTCTCTTGCTTTCTAAGAGAGAGTATTTTTAAAGTCACTCATCAAGATAGGGCTTTGAGAAATTCTTTTTGTACTTTTAGTACAAAATTTATTTTAAAATCTACTTTACTGAAATATAACTTACATACAATAAAATGTCCAAATATTAAGTGTAAAATTTGACAAGTTTTGAGAGATGCATAGACTTGTATAATCACCACCCCAATGAAGATATAGACCATTTCTGTCACTCCAGACCATTTCTGTGTCCCTCAGTCAGTTCCTCCATCCAGACCCCCAAAGCCACTTACAATTTCTATCACCATAGCTTAGTGTTGTTTGTCTAGAACTTCATATAAATTGAATTATATAGTCTATACTCTTTTGTCTGTTTTCTTCTGTTCCATGTAATGATTTTAGACATGTTAGTAGTTTTTCTTTTTTTTTTTTTCTTTGCTGAGGATTATACTGATTTTTATTTATTTTTTGCCTACTTGATGTATAAAGTTTCAACATTATTTTATCTTATTTGGGAAAAGACTACTTTAGATTCTGTTCATATCCTCCTGTTGGCAAAAGACAGCTGGTCTGTAGTTATATGGGGAAAATATAGCCAAGCACCCTGAGTTTTATGTCTGCTTATTAGCTGTCTACACTGGTAACAAGTGAGACAACAAGAGAGGAGACAGATGGTTTGTAGAGCTTTGCTGACTTTCTAAATGGCTCCTTGGCACAGTTATGCCAGCCTCTGCCTTCTTCTGAGAGCCATGATGACAGTGCCGTAGAAAGGCCCCTGATAATTAAGGTGACTCTCAAAGAGTGAGCACCGGGAACTGGGCCCCTGCTGTGTGTTTGTGTAACACCTGTATGGAGATTATTCATGGAAAATAATCCCAGAATTTGCCTTTGTCATAGTCATGTGGCCACAGAGCAACTTGAACTTTAATGATTCCATATTTAAAGAATTTAAGTAGCGTTAAAGAATATGAATAGGCCCTGGCTGGTAGCACAGTGGTTAAGGCACCGGCATGCAAACCCAAAGGTCGCAGGTTCGATTCCCAGCCGGGGCACATAACCAGATTGCAAACCAGGTCTCCAGTCAGGTCTGTGGCTGGAGGCAGGTGAAACGCAACCATACACTGATGTCTCTCTCCCTCTCTGCCTCTCTCCCTTCCCCTCTTTCTAAAATATAATGAAATAAAATCTTCAAAAATAAAAGTGAATATGAATAGTTGCTTAAAGGAAAATATTAATTAGTTAACTTTCAATGATTTGGAGGCAAATTATTTGGTATGACAATTATCTATAGTACAGCCGTGATTCATTCTTTCTTCTGTTTACTATCTAACTTTTTTTGTTGCTTTTTAGCTTCTTTAACAATAGGAAGAGGAAATGAAATTCCATTTGCATTTAATAGCTATAAAAGGTGTGTGAGTGTGTGTATGTATGTGAGATTGAAACTGTTTTCTGAAATAAAACCACTTTTGCCCTGACTGATATGGCTCATTTGGTTGAAGCATCATCCTGCAAAGTGAAAGGTCAACGGTTCAATTCCCAGGGAGGGCACTTGCCTGGTTTTCAGGTTAGGTCCTAGTTCTAGGCAAGAATGAGAAGCAACTGATTGATGTTTCTCTCTCACACAGATGTTTCTCTCCATCCTTCTCCCTCCCTTCACCTCTCTCTAAAAATAAATAAATAAAATCTTTAAAAAATGAAAACACTTTAGGGGGAATGGGTGGGTGGGGAGGGGGACAGAGGGGAGCAAAAAGGGGATGGATGTAATACAACAACAATAAAATTAAAATAAAAAAAAAGGATGAAAACACCGTTGCAACTTTAGGCAAGTCACTTAATGTACCTGCACCTTAATTTCATCACTGGCAATGTGAATCAGATGCCTTCATACCCATCTTACAAGCTCCTTAACAGGATTTATACAAATAACAGAATTTATACAAAGGTACTTTGTAAATGTTACAGTTCTATTGAAATCTATACATATATTTTATTTTTATATTTACAACGGTTCTTCCTTTTTCCTTAAAGAAAGACATTTGATTCCTTGCTGTAGAGCTATAATAGACATTTCTGAAATATCATGTGACTTTCGTAAAAGCCAACATTATAAAAAAACGGAACCATTAAAAAATGTGCTACCCTAAAGTTAAAAAAAAAAAGTTCTACTTTGAAAAGATTGTTTAAAGGAACCTGTTGTGAACACATTGTTAGGAAGCCGGGAGTACTGTGCCCGTGCTGTCTGACCCAGCTCTGGTGTGGGAGCTCTCGCTTTGTGTCAGTTTTCTCATTTAGAAAACATAGAAAATAATTCATATTCTGTCATAGGAGTGCTGAGATGTTGTTATTATTTTACTAAAGTGATTTATAACCATTTATCTGTGAAGCCAGATTTCCACATATTGGGCCTGCTTTAAATTACATCCACTTAAGGCATGTATTTAATTCTGTTTTGGGGGGAGAAAACTGAGATATTGTTGTCTTCTTCTGTAACAACACAATCTTTGCAAAATCATTTATTAACAATTCCAAAGGAATGAAGAGTAGCCGCACACTTAGCCACACAGCTTGTGCCGTCGTCCCTTTAGAAGCTAAATGACAGGGGAGAGGATGCAGTGACATCAATTGTTAAGGCCTGTACATTATTCATTTAACATCTGCTGTTGGTGCTCGTGTTCCCCGTGGGGGAATAAATTACAGCACATCAGCACATTTTTCATGCTTTGCGTTTAAGCATTTAAAAGCCATTTATTATACTATTAATATTATTTTATTTATGCTTGTTTGGCAGCCCCTGAAGTTATCAATGCCCATGACTACAGCCAGCAGTGTGACATTTGGAGCATAGGTGTCATAATGTACATTTTGTAAGTAACCTGCTAAAGGTATAGTTTGCAGTGAATGAATGTTTCTAACACTAGAATCATGTAGATTTAAAATGAAAACTAAACAATATAGTTTTTAAATAACTGCAAAAACAATTGGGAGGTCACTCTAAAAGCTCTCTTTATTAGTCTTCGGGTACTTACTTTTTAATGCTTTTTAATACTATAAATATATAACTTTCAGCTTTGATTTTCATTGATCTGTACATGCTACAATGCACTGTGTGATGTGAGCAAACTGAAAAACTTGCTTTAGAACTTCCCTGATCCTTTGCTACAAACCCAGCTTCTTTGTATTTCTCAAGAGATTCACTTAGACCCCATCCGGTGGAGGGAGGTCCTGGGACCTGGCACTAGAGCTACCTGTGAACAGGGCAGGTGTGAGGAGTGGGCCCTCACCAGACGGAGGTACAGGCTAGAGCCACTGGGTCTTTGCTCATGCAGCTTCTTCTACCTAGAATGTTCTTTCTTCTCTCCTTACTTCTCTCCTGAATGTGCCCAGATCAGATATTAACTCCTGTATTTCACAAATTCCTACTCTACCTCAGCAGAGTTACTCTGTTCATTATGTATACGTTCCCAGAGGATTTGAGGCAACATACAAAAATTATGCAAAACAGTAGCATTGAAAGAAAAATAAAATAATAAAATAAGAATATTAATCAGGAAGCTTTGCATGTATGTAAATTTGATAGAATAAATTGTTTACTTCTCCATGTTCTCATAGCACTTTTAAAAACTAGATTATAATATTGTAATATAATTATTGTATTATGTGTATTGTATCTATTTCCCTTGGTCTGAATTCCATGGAAGACAGACACCTTCCTCATCTTTGCACCCCTGGTGTCTGGTACAATAGTAGGCATGTAGTCAGTGCTCGATATATGTTTGTTAATTGAATTAAAGTGAATTTTCTAAGAGGTCTTTTGAGAAGTTGGTGACCATTGTTCAGTGTCTTGATGAATATGAACATTTTTATGTTGATGCAACATTAGTTTTATGGTCATATTGAAGATTACACTGTGTACTACCTTTTCCAGATCACTTCTAAATATTGACATCACAATAGTTACATTTTCATAGTTTTGTGACATGGCATCCACTGGCAGTAGAAATAGATGATGTGATTATAGCTATAACTCAGTCAACATACCTTAACTGCTTAGATTATATAAAGCATGAGTGTAATCACAGTTTTTTGATCATTGTTTTGTGCTAGTTAGAATCATATTGTAAAAATTCTGGGACACCCTGGCTGGTAGCACAGTGGATAAGACACCGGCCTGCGAACCCAAAGATCGTAGATTCGATTCCCCAGCCAGGGCACATAACTAGGTTGCAAACCAGGTCTCCAGTCAGGTCTGTGGCTGGAGGCAGGTGAAACGCAACCGTACATTGATGTCTCTCTCCCTTTCTGCCTCTCTCCCTTTCCCTCTTTCTAAAATAATGAAATAAAATAAAATAAAATAAAAAACATTAAAAAAAAAATTCTGGGACAAAACGAACAAGCAAAATAGAATCAGAAACATGGGAATAAGGACTAACAGTGACCAGAGAGGAGAGGGGAGGGAGAGAAAGGGGCAAAGAAGGGGAAGAGTTTAGTTAAGGAACTAGTATAAATGACCCATGGACATGGACAACATGTGGGGATTGACTGTGGGAGAGAGGATGGGGTAGGTGGGGCAGGGGAGAGCAATTGGGGGGAAAAATGGGACAACTGTAATACAAAAATAAAGTAATTTAAAAATAACCATTTTAACTTAATGTTTTATACTCTTAAGACTTGGTAGACGACATAAATCAAATATATGTGTGATTAGATTACACAATTCATGTGTTTGCTGCCTTCTTAGTTTTGGACATGACGTTAAGGAAAGCGATAGTGTACTAATATGTTAAATTTTTTCTCTTTCTTGAAGATATAATTTTATTTTTCTGCTTCAGAAAATGGCTGCATATCATCACAAATGACATCTTTTTTTCTTTACAGTAGACCCTTAGCTAATCAGTGCCTATTCATTAATCTTTCTGAGCCCAGTGATCTTACAGATAATTTCCTTCACCAAGGGTACAAACGTTTTACCTTCTCCAGAGGGTTATTTTCTTGTTTATCAGTTACTCCTGATTTATTTCTACTTAATTGAACAATGATAACATACTTTCTCAGGGTGAAATTAACATAACTACTCTTTATGGGTATATCCTCTGCTATTTTGATTCCTGTGAATGCAACAGAAAATAATAAGAAAGCTTTAAGAGGCATTTTTCGTGTCTTGGATTTTCCTTTTCTGGATGTGCAGAAAATTGCTGTCATAAAATTTCACATGCTGCTGATTGACCAGCCATTAGATACATTCTTGTGTAAGTAAAATTGCAAAGGACAGAGAAAAAGTGAAATTTTAAAAACAGAGCCCTTGAGCTATAGTTGCATGCTAGTCAGGCCACGCAGGGGCAGCTAAGAAATTGGTAAATGTGCATGTCCCTGGTTATTAACAGGCTCAGTGAGCTGAGCTTTTGCTGGCCCATACTTGTTACAATAGATAGTAATTGTCCATAAGACCATTTTCCCGGCTTTTTAAAAGTTGCATTTTAAAAGTAAATAGCAGTGAGGTAAGCAAGGTCAGAGAAAGGAGGGTCACAATGAGCTGGAGAAGTCAAAATAATAAAACAAGAGTTTGTGGAGCAACTAGGTGAATCTCTATCTCTTAACAAGAACCTATTGGTAAATGAAAAGCTATATTATCAAGCCTCGTTTGATGAACTACTAGGATGAAAACAACTTTTCCCCTAGGAAAATCATTATCATTATTTTCCTGTGAAATATTATCAAGTTCAAATTTATTTAGAAAATGTTTATGGGAAAAATGTTTAAAGCACTTAAAAGTATGTATAGCTAAAAAATCAGTAGAAATGTAACTGTTAAGGCACTTAGAGGTCATTATACTTAAGCACATAATAGACCAGCATTTGGGAAGTATAATGGAATTGCACCATTTTATTCTTTCAGCAATAAAGTGGAAAAAAAAAAATAACAGCCTTAAGAGTTGACGCATAGACATACAGGGTTGCCTCTGTGATAGGTGCAGGTCCAACTTCTCTGGTTGTCATTGGGAAACTGTGGTTGTTGTATTCAGGGTTATGTTCAGGAGCTGGGGTTGATGATAACAGTCTGCTGACAGATGATGGCTAATACATGAAGAACTGAACTCAGCTTTTAAGCACGTTTTTGTAGCTTTGGACTGGAGTATCTACTGAAGCATAGGCAGGACGCATAGGTGGGAAATGTTCCTCATTAAGTGTAGAAAGTTTTTCCTTTTAAAAGGTTCTAACAATGCATAGTTCCTATATTCTAGAATGTGGAACAAGCTCAGGTTTATACATACTGCTTATGGTTTTATTAATGTTGATCATTATGTGTACTTAGCTTTCACCCTTTCAGACCAAAGCATTGACTCATCATCATCTGATTTTTTTCATCCAGACCTCCTTCATTTTGTATACTATTTTTTCTCCTGTTCCATCAAAATTTGTACAAGTTTTATTTAGCAAAACACAAAAAACTAAATCAATACTTTTCTAGTAAATATTTAGAAAACTCCAACACCAGAATTAGTTAAGAAATGACACAATCAAATAAACTAAAAAAAATATGGAACACTTCATGAATTTGCATATCATCCTTGCACAGGGGCCATGCTAATCTCTGTATCTTTCCAATTTTAGCATATGTGCTGCCCAAGTGAGCACTGTATACTATTTTTGAAGAATTGTGGTCATTTTAAAGGATTTTTTCCAACTTTGACTCAGAGCCTATAAACATTTCTAGGGTTATTCTTGATTTAGTCTTACTAACATTTGTATAATATTTTACCATGGATAAAACTCTTAGGCGGTCTTTTAGACTGTGATAACCTTCATTAGACTCTGATAATTCAGTATATTTTTCCAAAGGTTTAGTTCAGATTATGTGCCTTTGGCATTGCATTACCCCTGCTCACAATGAAGTGTATGTCTACTTTTTAAAAAAATATCTTATTTATTACTTTTAGAGGGAGGGGGAGGGAGAGAGGGAGAGAAGCATCAATGGATGGTAGCCTTTCACTTGCCTCCAGCTATGGACTTGACTGGAGACCTGGCTTGCAACACCTGGTTATATGCCCTGGCTGGGAATCAAACCAGTGACTTTCGGGTTTGCAGGCAGATGCCTATCCACTGAGCCACTAGCCAGGGCCCTAGATTGTTCTGTTATCTGCAGCTATTATTGTGTGTGCACCTTTCTGTATCTTAACCCCACTTAAGCTTAGTGTTTCTTTACCTGGAAGAGCTTTAGGTCATTTGCAGATCTGGAGGTTTCAGTGTATATGAGTATAAGAGCCTAGCACTGATCTTGTAAAACCCTTTGCTTCCATTTGTACATCCAGAGAGGTACCCACCTCTTCCTGTGTGAATGCCCTTAAGTTGCCCCTGATTCTTGGAGACCCTATGAATGAGTGATGTCCATGATGTCCTGTCCTCACCAGGCCTGCTCACTCCTGGAGACTTGTGCTTATGGCTTCTTTTTGTAAAAACATTTTTTATGGTATTTTTCCATTACCATTTAGTCCCCTTAAATGCCCCACCCCTGAAATCACCACACTGTTGTCCATGTCCTTGAGGCCTTTTTCCTTTTTGCTCAGTCCCTCTACCCCCTAACCTCCCGCTCACTACCTTAGCTGTCATTCTGCTCTCTGTGAGCCTGTCTTTTCCAAAGAACCCTGCCTTCTCATGATACGCCCCTAGTAGGATAGCTTCAGTTTTGTCATTTTGCCTTCAGCAATGTATCAGTCTTAATTTGCTCTAGGACCCATTTGGTCCTCTTTCTAGCTGTCCAGGGTATGAATAGAGGTCTTGTCTAATATCATATCTAAAATGAATCATTTTTTTTCCTATTAGCCTTCTTCACTGTCCAACTTTCATGTCCATGCATAGTAATTGGATGTGGATGAGCTTAGCCTTGGTCTAATGACCTATCTTTGCTCTTGATGATCTTTCCCAATTCTTCCATTTCTACCCTTTTCAACTCTCAGTTTTCTTTTTTTAAAAAAGATTTTATTGTTCCCTGGCTGGTGTGACTCAGTGGGTTGAGCACCGACCAAAGGGTCACTGGTTCGATCCCCAGCCAGGGCACATACCTGGATTGCAAGCCAGGTCTCCAGCCAGGTCCTTAGCTGGAGGCAGGTGAAAGGCAACCATACATTGATGTTTCTCTCCCTCTCTGCCTCTCTCCTTTCCCTTCTCTCTAAAAATAATAAAAGGTTTTGAAAATATAAAAATTAAATTAAAAAATATTTTATTTGTTTTTAGAGAGAGAAGAAGGAAGGGAGAAGGGAGAGAAGCATCCATTGGCTCCCTCTCACACACTCCCAACCAGGGGCCTGTTCTACAACCCAGTCTTATGCCCTGACTGGGAACCAAACCAGCAACCTGCAGTTTGCAGGAAAATGCCCAACCCACTGAGCCACACCAGTCAGGGCTCTAGCCTCAGTCTTCCCTTGATTCCTTGGCTGCAGTCTCCATTTTATCTTTTATTTATTTAATTTGTATTGAATTTATGGGGGTGACAACGGTTATTGAAATTACATAGGCTTCAAGTATAGTCTCTATTTGAATTGATGACTGAACCAAAGTAAGCAAACTCTTTAGCACTTTCTTTTTTTTTTAATTTTATTATTGTTGTATTACATCCATCCCCATTTTTTAGCACTTTCAATGTCTTCATTTCACTCCTTCCTGTCCTTTATGTAAGTATGAAGCACCACTACTTCCAAGTCCTGTGGAAACTTAATTTTTAATAGCCTGATTGGATTTTTACAAAACTCTAAAGAAATTGATTGCCTTTGTTATAGATTATGTGGAGAACCACCCTTTTGGGCAAGCTCAGAAGAGAAGCTTTTTGAGTTAATAAGAAAGGGAGAACTGCATTTCGATGATCCAGTTTGGAATTCCATAAGTGATTGTGGTAATATAGATTTGTTATTATTTACAAAAACAACTGTAATATAAGAAAGTTTGCGTAATTCAGATACTTTAGACCTCTAGTCATTAAATTTACTTTTAGAAATAACACTATTTACTTGTGGAAATGGTAATATCTTCACTGTAAATTTCATAGTCAAAATTTCCAACCAAAACAAAATACATAGTAAAAATTGAAGAGGAAATATGCTGATTATCTAGTTAATTTTTACTTTAGAATATAAATCAGGTAATCTGGGCAATAAAATATTACTATAGGCCTTAAACTTTATTTCTTAGCTATTTATACTAATGATAATTGTTTTGTAATTGGTATCTTTCCTTCATGTCATACAGACCTAATTCTAAATATTTTGGAAACTATGTATTATTAATTGTAGTTAAGATAAATAAGATATTCAGGGTATTCCTTTATTTGCAGCCAAAAGTGTTTTGAAACAACTTATGAAAGTAGATCCTGCTCACAGAATCACAGCTAAGGAACTACTAGATAACCAGTGGTTAACAGTAAGTTGCTGGATTACAATACTTCTTTTTTTTTCTCATTGATGTTCTACCATTGCTTATTTCTTTTCATTTGGCCTCATAGCTTATATATAGGTTTTATTTAAAAATAGTCAATTTCTCTCATCTTCTGACAGGTTAAAAAAATTGAGTCTTGGCATATTTCTGAAGTGGGTATTTTCAAACTTATCATATCTAATATGGAAGTCTTGAGTCACCACCCTGTAGAAACACATTAGATATGCTAAGTGTGAGGTGCCTGTGTGCCATCCACATAATGATATCAAATATAATTGAATACATGGGTCAGAGCTGGAGAAGTCTGAGCTGGAACTATAAATTTGGAAAATGGGAGTAGAGATAGATGCCATAAAAAGCTATTAGGCTGAAGAGATAAATTAGGAAGAAAATATAGATAGAAAGGTCTCAGAAAGGAAAAGAGACCCCAGCTTTTATATACTACAACATTTAGTACAGGAGAAGCTAGCAATGGAGGCTGAGAAGGAGTAAGCTGATGAGGGAGGAGGAAAATTCCGTGAGAGGTGCCAGGGAAGTTAAGTGAAAAAAGAGTTCAAAGAACTTATATGCATGACATGTGGACATGAACTAAGGGGGGCGTAGCTGGAGGAAATGGGGTACTGGATGGAGGGGGGGAATTGGGACAACTGTAATAGCAAAATAAAATATATTTAAGAAAAAATATATACAAAAGAAAAAGAAAAGGGTTTGAGAAAGTGACAGCACCAGCTCCCCAGCTGCTGAGAGATCAGGATGAGAATGAGAAGTTTCTATTAGACTGGCCAACACAGGGGTAGACGGTGACCCTGAAGGTCCAGGTAAGTTTAGATCTAGAAATTTATAGTGATATCATTTTTTAAATTTTCTAATTTTCCTTTGGCAATTTCTAATAATTTCTTTGAATAATATTTTTTCTTCAAGGTTAAAAACAGAATAGCTTTCACTCAAAAATGGGTACTACCTGCCCTCTTCTATAAATGTGTTGATCTCTCGAAATCATTCTGTGCAATAAGTATTTCTGGCCAAAGTAATTGTGTAAATGAGATAGATCACTGTGAAACTGTACTGCGTAGATTTGTACAGCAAAAGCAAAAACTGTAAAACAGATGGTGTGCCTTCGAAATCTCTCTCTTTTCAGCATCACACAACATTCGGGTTTGGCCATGTAATTATTTGTGTTCTAA
The DNA here is from genome assembly GCA_004026585.1 of Noctilio leporinus. Classification (NCBI taxonomy): domain Eukaryota; kingdom Metazoa; phylum Chordata; class Mammalia; order Chiroptera; family Noctilionidae; genus Noctilio; species Noctilio leporinus. The sequence goes on along the minus strand of PVIW01003056.1, from coordinate 69,047 downwards.
TTAGTACAGCTTTATTTCTGGCTTTGGTCATTTTTCCAGAAGTCTCCATTTTTAAGCCTTTATAACATTTGTTTCTATGGAATCTTTGCCAAATGGATAGAGATGTGACAGATAGCATGTACTATATCAGACTATCCTAAGGAGTTCAGTGTATGAAGTTTAGAATACCGGCATTTTATAAACTTCTAAAAGGCAAAAAAACTCTTTTCTTCTTAACCACTTGAAGTCTTACTTCATATCCTCTGTTTGAAATAACCCAAAGGGAACATGTTAGTTCTCTCAGTGCCTTGCTGCTTTATAACCACAGCTTATCTTTTGCAGTATCTAACACACTACTGTGGAAAATTTTTTTCAAAGAGCTTTATCGGATAAAAAGTTTCTAGGGTTTAACCTACGTATTGTCCATTTTGAAATACAGTACATATCTGAAGAGTATTCTATGTACGTTTAAGTGAATGGAACTTAAAATAAACACATATTGTCATTCTGATTTCAAAAGTAGTTGAAAGATTAGATGTGAGGAAAAGTAACCAAGAAATGGCTTTCCTACAAAGGAAGTTGGATGATGACTCGCATTGTCAGGAGCGGCTTCTTATCCCCCTGTATCTGTTTCTTCCCTTTGTCCTCTTCACGCTCAGTGGTGGTTCAGGAGTTTGTTCCCTCTTAGTAGATCATTTCAGTTGCCTCTTGCTATTCCTTCAAGTCCCCTGGTGACAACTAACACCAAGAATTTGCATTTTAAACAAGTTTCCCAGGTATATTTAATATCTACTTGGATTTAAGAACCCTGCTATAAATTAAGGAAACAGTTTTCTCCTATAGCTTGTCAAGAAACAGTTTCCAGATTTTAGCTCCATTGGCATTATTCAGACACTCAGTAATTCCTTCAACATATTTTGCTTTCTTGGTACCTACCATGTGCCAGGTCCTGTGCTAGGTGATAAAATGTCATTATAGACATATAGGACATGGTCTCTGACATAAGGAACTCACATTCTATTAAGGGAAACATGCTATGTATAAGATACAATACAAGGGAGAAAATGATAAATGACCTAAGAAATTGCCAAATGACCAGAGGTACAGAGGCAAGCAAGTGTGAAATCGGGAAGTTCAATTTGACTGGCAGATTAAGATGCTTGAAGGAAAGAAGTGGGAAATGAGACTTTTAGAAAAGGAAAGAAAATTGTGTGGGAGACTTGAATCTTAGACTAGAATTTTAACTGCCTTTCATAAATAGTGGAGACCAATTATATAGGCTCTTTGAAATGAAGGAAATTATTATTATAGTTGTATAAGCCTTCCAAGGTGGCTTATTTTAAATGGGACAAGAGCCATTTAAATGTCTATATTGGTTTTTAACAAATGTCTCCTTACTTAAACTATTGGACTCTAGAGGTACAAAGATGAATAAATGCAGCCTCTCCCCTGGAGGAATTTACCACAGATTACAGTGTATTTTGCTGTATAGTCACACTTTGCAAAGGCATATGTACTCAAGGTGTATAGGGCCTGATTTCTAAAACAATGTGTCCTAATGTGTGAACAAGGCCCTTGATTATTTGTCTAAAAATTGTTATTCATGCTTTGGTCATTAGCTTTGGACCTTTAGCTTTAACATATATACTCTACATAAGCACATGGAAATTTTCTGATACCTAATTGATGGGTAATATTTTTCTACTGTATATTTTCATCCTAAATATGTTAATCTTTATTTTCCTATATTTTGAGTTATTCTTAAATTCTGAATTATGTTATATATGAATCTGCTGTTGAAGCTCTTTTTAAAAGGTTTTTAATGAAAATTATGCTAAGAAGGACCTCATGAACCAGAAATCTTGGGCACTTATTCAATACTCAATGGCTGATGTATACTTAATAAGTTAACAGATCTTTATTGAGTAGCTATTATATGCTATGGGGAACATAAAGATGAATTTGATATAGTCCTAGCCCACAAATCTTACACAGCTGAGCAGAGGGTTTAAAATAAAAACACAGGAAGAAAATGAGTATATAATGTGTCTGTATAAATATATAAACACATACTCTACAGGGGCACACAATCAATTGGCAAAATTTTAGTAAAATAAACAATATACACAAAAGGGTTATATTTTTAAGTAAATGTACTCTTATATGTAAATATATAAACATAGTCATTATTGTTTAAATTGTTCAAAAAAGTCTCCATTTGCTACAATAATAGACTCAATTCAACTTTAGAATCTTGAGCATGCTTTAATTAACTTTTCTTTATCCATGGACGTCATCACGTTTTCAATCTTAGCTTTAACAGCCTCTTTATTGGAATGAGGTTGTTTATTCTCTCGCACAAATGCTGCATACATAATAGTCTAAAGGATTTGCATCTGGTGAACTAAGCAGCCAGATTTCCTTGGACCAGAATTCAGGAACATTGACACTGAGAATTTCTTGCCCTTTTTTGGTGTTATGTGCTGCTGCACCATCTTGTTGGAAGATAAAAGACCCATTTGTGACTTGCTTCATCCACGATGCAACTACGTCTCTCAAAATGTCCAGGTAAACATCCTGGATCTTCACTGATGATCTCCTGGATTCTGTGTACAATATCTGGACTTATGCGATCCTTGTGTGCCTTATGCGTTTTTCTTATTAGGGTGGCGACATCAGGATCAGCATCATACACCTTCACATTGTAAAGTGTATGTAAGGGGATGTTATTGAAGTCCACAATTTCCTTAGCAGTTGACCCTGTATGCAGTTGAGAAACCATGGTTGCTCTAGCATCGTATTCCTTCGACATGGTGGTTGCTCTCAGAATTTAATACTTTATATCTGAAACAATGATGCTAAATCATAACCTTAGAAACACAGTTTTTCAAAATTAATAAGCATGTGAAATAAAGAGATGCAAAGCTATTGCCAATTGATTGCACGCACCCTGTGTATGTTAAGTATAGCATAGAATAAAATAGATTCCATAAAATATGTAAGTGTATACTCAATATAAAATATATTTCATATATATTATATAATGTAGTAGTAGTAACACTATTAGGTTTTCAAGAAGAGAGCTATTATTCCCTTTAGGATTGAAAAATTACTTAACATGAAGGTAATATGTGATCTGGCTGTAAAAGAATGGGAAAAAGTAGAAATTAATGTTGGAGCCATGCTAAGAAGGAAGATGATTCTGGATAGAAAGAACTTAACAAAGATTTAAAGGCAGAAAATAAAGCATATTCAGAGAATATGAAGCGTATTAGTAGTTCTTTCTAGAACTTGGGGAGACTTGTAGGGAAGCAGTGGGGAATTAAGCTGTGAAGACAGGTAGAGCTGTTTTGCTGTAGACCTTGAGGTACAGAGGGAGGACTTTATATTCAACTAGTTTCGACAATGAGTTGCTACTGAAAGGCATTGAAGGACCATAATCACAGCTGAATTTATGTTAATTTTCTCCTTTGTTCACCTCCACCCAAGTGATCCTTTGTTCTTTTCCAAAGTGTCTGCTGTACCACTCCCCAGCAATCTGCTAGATTTCTAGTTTTGTTCTGCATCTTCTCCAATGCATGTTATTGTCCGTATTTTACATTTAGATACTTTGGTAGATGTATAATGGTATCTCATTGTGATTTTAATCTGCATTTCATGAATTGCAAGTGAAACTGGTCACTTTCACGCTTATTGGCCTTTTTGACGGCGTCTTTTGCAAAATGCCTGTTCAAGTCTTTTCCCCATTTTTAAATTGCTTTTGTATCTTTTGCTTATTGATTTGTAGAGGTTTGTTACATATTTTTTAAATGGGCCTTTTGTCATGCACACAACCACACTAATAAATATATGCACATTAACAAGCATTGGAAGATACTGATCTAAGAAAACAACATGGAAAGGATTACTGCAGATACTTACCTAAGCAGATGACTTTGAAAAAGAATAGATCATACAGGTTCATGAAATTGATCCCTGGAAACTATCCTTCCCACATGTCCTTGGAAAGTCTTTGTGTACAACCAGATGTACACATACACCAATTTGAAGTGTCAGTTTGGAATATTATGAGTTCACTTTTATTTTTCCAGCTTTATTGAGGTATAATATGAGGACATGTAACATGTAAAATTTAAAGGGTACAACGTAATGACTTGATATTATGTTAATAATTACCACAATAAGTTTAGTTAACACATCTATCCTATCACAGTTACAATTTTTTTCTTGTGATAAGAAGTCCTTTTAAGATACACTCTAAGCAACTTTCAAATATACAATATGCAATATAGTATTGAAAGTTCAGCCACACCTCTAGCTAGAAGTTCTTTGCAGGCAATTGGAATTGTGCTTCTAAAATATTGGTAAATTACTAAATTTCTTAGGCTGTTTCCTCTCAAAGAATAGGAATATCAACATCAACCTATCTACCCACATAGTTGCTATGCTTGTGGGAAAAAAACTCACTGACTTGGTTAGAAAAAAATTAAAGTGGCATACATTTTTAGTGGTTGTCACTACCTTAGTATACTGTTGCCTGGGACTGATTGAGACCCATTAGGACAGGTTTGATGACTTTATTGGGTGCTATCAGTTCTCTGGGTATTTGTAACTTACATTATTTCTTTCCTACTCTAATTCACATGAATTATTAGTCATATAAAAGTAATATTTGAGATTAACTGTGCTAAGTGATTTAAGTGATAAACAAAATGGGAAAAATAACTTTCTCCTTCTATTAACCTCATTCCCTCTCACTAAAGATAACCATTGTTAAGTCTTTTAAGTGTTACCTCAAAAACATTCCATTCATTTTTGAGTATATACTTTACACAAATGGGTTCATATTATGCAAATTATTATTTTTATCTAATACAACTTGGAAACATTTTCTTATTTTTAAAAAGTAGCATTGTACTCCAAACCATGGTACAATATTATTTTGTAAATAATCCCCCGTGAATATGCATCATTTAAATTGTTTCATATCTTTCCTATTATGAACAGAGGTGTGATAAATGTTCTTGTAAATAAATGCTTGCATATGGTGTCAGCCTATCTATAGGGTAAATTGTTAGCAGTAGAATTGCTGGTCAGAGAGACTGTGTATTACACATAGACTGTTGCTAATTCCTTCCATAAGAGGCAAGTAAATGAGAAAGCCTGTTTCCTCATACCCTCACCAACATAGACTATCATCAAACTTAAATTTATATCCATCTATTAGGTCAAAATTGTCATCTCATTGTTTTGATTTGGATTTTGTGGGTTTTTTACAAAAATACATGAAATTGGCTTCCATTTTTCTATTGAAAAAAAATTCCTAGGAACATTACAAAATGAAAAGCTCTATTTACAGTAAGTAGAAAATGATGAGTGCAAGCTAAAGAACCGGAATGTTTCCATTTAGTATCGCCAATTTTGTGTTTTATACCATCTCATCCTAGCCTAGCTCACACACATCATTCACTTAAAATACCCATTGTTTACAAAATACTGATAGGCATCACCCTTGAAAGGGCAGATTTTGTAAGAAGAGGACATAGGTTTGAGTCTGCATTTATGGCACCTGTCCACTAAGGTATTAAACCCAAATCTTAGTATTTGACCAGTGCTTCTCCTCCATGAATGTCTGTTTTCCCAGTTTTTCAAAATAAAATAATTCTCATCTTTCTGTTAAACAAGTGGGAATTATATAACCAATAGGTTGGTTTTGTACTTGTGATAGCTTCCGATTATCCACCTGTTACTGCTGCCTTCTTTTCACTTGCTCCCTGATAGCTGATGAGTTCAGTGTCTGACCCCCTCAGTAAAGCCTGCAAAGGAGTTTAGAGGGTGAGTGGTGTGACGTACAATCTATAGTATCTGTCCTAACAATTCCACAATTTTTGTTTAGTTGTTTGGTTCATCGGTTCATTTGTAATTTCTGTTGAACCTAGGAAGCCGATGGCTCTAAGCCAGTTCTCATTGATCAGTCCAAGCATTGGATACAAGTCCTCTTCCAACTAGCAGCACGTTGGGAGCGATAGTCTAGTAAGTTATTGGCCGGGCTTTAAACAACAGCAAAAGTCTGGAATCAATACTAGGATTTGCTATCATAAATGAATAGGAAACAAAGAGTTAAAAAATTTAAATAGTAGTGGTTTTGAGGACGCTGATGATGCTGGATCATTCTCTGTAATCTCTTTGAAATGAGAAATAGGGTCATTTCACTGAGTCCAAAGGCGCTCTACTTTAGGCATGTAGTGTCAGCCACCAAGCTCTTGGGTGTACTTGTATGTAAACTGAGCATTTGAAAGATTGTTGGAGAGGCAGGTTCAAGATAATACGGGTGCTCCTTGCTTTGCATGGTAGTGTAGAACTATAAAAATGATGCAAGTTGAAACTGTGCAAAGTGATTTTAATCATCACTGGGAAAATTATGATTGTTCCATGATTTTAAGAATATTTTGTCAAATACTGAAAACAGGCCCTGGCTTGACGCTCAGTGGAAAGGCCTGTGAACCCAAAGGTGACTCGTTCCATTCCCAGTCAGGGCACATAATCAGGTTGCAAGCCAGGTCTCCAGCCAGGTCCGTAGCTGGAGGCAGGTGAAAGGCAACCATACAATGATGTTTCTTTCCCTCTCTGCCTCCCTTTCTTCCTCTCTCTCTAAAAAAAATAATAAAATCTTTAAAATAAATAAATAAATAAATTGAAAACATTCTAACTGCTAGTTATAAACATTAGGAAATTAAAAGAACTAATTTCTTCTAGTGCACTATAATTTAAAACATTAGAAATATTGAGAATTGAGGAGTTTTGTTTTTTGATTAAGAAGAAGCACTACCAAGGTTAGTTTAAATAGTGCTTGCCTTCTTCTTGTTGTGTAACTTACAATACAGAGGGGAACATCATTTTTATGCCTTGGCAAATTGTCCTACTGTTTTCTAAGTTTGGAGCAGCTTCCAGTGTTTTATCCTCTGTGCTTTCACTATTGTGAAATATCTCTGAAAATTCTTTAAATGTCCAATATCTTGCAGGCGTCACATTCTCTGGGGCAAATGCATCCTTTCTATCACAACCACTTTCCTCACTTATGCTGGTAAGTTTCCTGCACTAAGTTCCCTTGGTTACATATCTAGATTCTCTCCAATGGTCGCAGTGTCATTGCTCCCATGGTTAGCAGTTTCTTCTATTATTCTATTTGCATTTGATTTGGATTTCACTACCAGTTTTATCCCTTTTAATTCTTGTACTGCACTTTCATCTTTGTTGACAAGTACCCCAGGAGACAGGGAGATAGCACAACTGCACACTTTGCTGTCTGTGTGTGACCTTAATGGCAGATGCACAGTATCCAGTCACGAACAGATTGTGAAAGATGTGATGTGATTGGTCACTGATCATGATGCATATTTGTCGTTTGCATAGTGATTATAGATTAAAGAACTAGCAGTAAAATTTGAACTTTATGTAGTTGTAGTTAATACACCATGCTGACTGAAGTTTGAACTGTGTTGCTGATATTATTTAAGCCATAATGACTGAAAGCCATGCATATCAGGACTGTGCAAAGCAAGGACTGCCTAAATAAGTGGTCTACCAAATAGATGACACTGATGTGACTTATGTAATGACAATTTTGCTGAGTATGTTGGTTGTGTAGTAGGCTCACTGTTTTGAGGGCATTTTAGAAGTAATTTGCAGAATGTAAATGTTTATTTGCTCTTTGTATCAGGATAGGCTAGATTATGCTATGTGGTAACAGGTGGCCCCCAGATCTCCATGCTCCTGATGCCTTCCATCCCACATTGGCTGGGAGGACAGGAGGAAGCAAGGAGACTTTGTTTTGCTTTCTTTTGTCCTCTGGGATCCAGGCTGAGGGAGGCCTCATATATCTGTGCTTTTATACAATAGTTACTAAGGCAGGAATTGGGAGCATGGTAAATTGCATGCTATCTTAAAGTACAACCAGAGATAATACATATCATTTCTAATCACATTTAACTGGCCAAAACAAGTCACATGGTCATGTCTCAAAAGAGGGAGGGAAGCACAATTCTACCATGTGCTTTGAAGAAAGGAACATTGGGTGAGCAGCATTAGTGATTAATCTACCATCCAAAGAGTTCATTTAAGGAGAGTAAATTGGAAAAGAGTAACTGGGGATCGGGGATTATAGACAGACATACATGGTCCCTGTCTGCTAGTGAAAGAATCAAGCTGAGGCAAAATTGTGTGTACCAGCATTGTAGAACTCTGGATACTTTGATACATGAACATTAGGGTTGAAGGCAAAGATGAAGCCAGAAAATTATAACAGAGGCTAGAGGGATTATAAGGGTCAAGCAGAGCTGCTGACAAAGCCTTGGTGACCAGATGCATTCAGATGAGAGCTCTGAGACGATCTGCCACTCTAAATGATTTTAAACTTTTTTATCATCTTTGGGCCTCTGCCTATGCTATATTTGAATTTAAGTTGACAATATCTTTGGGGTTTTTTCCTATTTTACTTTTTAATTTTATTATTTTTAAAAATTTGGGGTGGCATTGATTAATAAAATTATGTAGGTTTCAAGTGTACAATTCTAATAGAATACATCATCTCTGTGTTGTATTGTGTTCATCATCCAAAGTCAAATCTCTTTCTGTTACCCTTTATCTTCCGTTTACCCTCTTCTACCTCCTTTTCCTTTGGTAACCACCATACTGGTGAAGTTGGCGATGTCTTTGAAAGTTCTGGGATACTTAACAGGGATGACTCTCAAACTGAGCCATGAAAGAAATGTAGGCTATGGGTTGGCAGAAGGCATGGTTAGGGCATTCTGGAAATGCATGGTAGAGGGTGCATAAGTGCAATCAAAAGTAAGATGCTATGAAATTGGTAAGAATATAGACCTTCTTAAAATAGGATGAAATAAAGGAACCACAGGGAATTAATTGCATGATGATCCTCATTTAGTTATTACTACTTAATGCTTGCTTTTAACCACGAATATATTAAACTTTACAAATCCTCAACAGTGTACTCAGATGGCTGCCTTTAAAGTATCCTGTCTCTTCGTATTCTGTGTCACTGATACTAAATACTTAAATCTACCCATGTACCAAATTAATGTAGAATCACTCCCTAGCTGTACTCATATCTGTATTTACCATTTTAATCTAAATATGATCCAAACTTCTTGTCCAAACTTTCTCTAGTAATCTGAGTTAGGAGAAAAGTTATTTAAGGCACACTTAGTCTAGCAGAAATCATTTGAGACTGCATTCATGTATTTCTTGGCATTAAATGCAATATTTGACAATAATCTAGTTAATATGAAGTGGTAAGTTTTGATATTGTACACTCATATCTGGTATAAAAACAGTACATGGAATCAGTTATAATGAAATGACCACTTCACATCTGAATCTTCCAGTTGACTAAGGGCTTGCAAATCAAACATCTGTCATTCTTGGACACAGCACTTGACTAATCAACTGAATTCAGATTTTTTTTTTTTTAAAATATGGAACACTTCATGAATTTGTGTGTCATCCTTCTGCAGGGGCCATGCTAATCTTCTCTGAATCTTTCCAATTTTAGTGTATGTGCTGCTGAAGCAAGCACTGAATTCAGATGTTTTTACCTTGACATTTTGATATTATATAGGCTTACCCTTAATATTGGGCCCACTAGACTTTGGGGAACTTCTTTCATTCTTTCAGCTTCCCTGTTACTTTTGTAAGAACAGTGCTATAAAGGTGTCTCTGGACCTAGGGAGCTGCCCTATCTGGTGTTCTTTTCAGTACGGGGAGTGCGTTCCAGTGGGCATCAGCAGTTTTGCCATTTATTCAGCATTAAGATTTTTCTATGTGACTTACTGAATTTGGGAGAGTATATTATTAAAAGATGTAAGAATCCCTTTAATTTTCTAAACTGTTTATAACACCAAAATTTCGTTAACATTAGGGCAATATACTTTCTTCGGCAAGACCAACCAATGTGTTAGAAATGATGAAAGAATGGAAAAATAATCCAGGAAGTGATGAAGAAAACACAACAGATCAAACCCAACTTAACAAGTGGGCTACTCAAGAAAAGTTGGAAAGTTCCCAAGTCAGCAGGCCCAGTGGAAATGTCCAGGATGTTGCTAGCACATCAGATGAGGACGAGGGAAAACAGGTAGGAAGAATGAACATAGCTAGTGGAAAGAACAATTATTTCTTTCTCCAAACTGTAAAATCCCCTCACAACACTTGGAACATTTTTTGCCACTCGTTCTTATTTGTTGGTGGTTTGTAATGAAGGCCCTATATGATAAAGCAAGTAAAGCTCTTTCCTTCCTTGAGACCATCTTGATTTAGCAGTGTTGCCTACATGTTTATCTGAAGACCTCGGTGAGGAGGGCAGGGGTCTGCAAAGGAAGGTATAATAAATATTTTAGGCTTGGGGGCCACAACAGCATGTTACAACTTTCAGTTCTGATGGTGTAGTGTGAGAATAGGAATAGACAATTTTAGGACATAGAACCAGGTGGTGTGTCAGACTTGGCCCGTGGGTTAAAATTAATAATAATTCTACTTTACCAGGCTACACAATTGGAATGGGTTTATGTATTATTTAGAAAAAGAGTTATTACATGATCTAGCTAATTGTTTCTAATTTTGTGATACCTAGACCTATGTAGGTTTATCATTTTATCTTATTAGATCTAAATATAGTTTTGTCCTTTTTGGTGAATAAATTTCTGTAACATTCTGATTAATTCTAGATTGTGTTCTACTAACTGGATATCATGACATTATACCCAAATACTTTTTTTGTGTTTGTGGAAAAAGTTTTCTGTATGTTTCTTTCTTGTCTTGAAATCTACTGAGTACATTTTAGCTCTTCTTTAATAATTGAACACCCAGCTAGTGGGGGCTGTGTTCACCTTCGGGCAGCCCAGACTTCCTGTGAAGAGATGCTACTTTTTGGTTCTTAAAGCCTAGGGCAAGGCAGAGTGGAGAGGGACGGAAAGGGTAAGTCCCGAGCCTCACCCAAGGAGAGGGAGCACTGCTGACCTGCACCCTCAAGGCTAAGAATCCGGTCAGGAACCAGCAGAAAGAGACATAGTTGATTCATTGATTTTGATGCACCTGGTTAGGAACTTCTTCATCAACTTGATAGCAAATGCCTAGATAATAAGCTTACCGTTTAATGATTCAAGTATTTTGAAATAATCATATTTCTGCCATAATGTAAGCATTAATTTATTGAATTTCCTTCATCCTCCCTAGTCTGTTAACAGCTCCTGCAGGGCTTGGAAGCTATGTGTATTTTATATTCTTGTTAAAAATAATATTTAAAAAACCCATGTTTGCATTTTCTTATTGAATGTAATTTGAAGATTTTCTATTAGCTGGTTTAGCACTTTATATGCACATATACATATACACATATACATATAAACACTATACACACAAACATACACATATACATACTCATACACAAAGATTACACATACAGGGTATGTGCAATCGGCAAAATTTTAGTAGAACAAACAACATACACAAAAGGGTTATATTTTGAAATAAATTTATTCTAATATGTAAATATATAAACAGTCATTATTGTTTAAATTGTTCAAAAAAGTCTCCATTTGCTGCAATAATAGATTCAATTCAACTTCAGAATCTTGAGCACGCTTTAATTAACTTTTCTTTATCCATGGACATCATCATGTTTTCAATCTTAGCTTTAACAGCCTCTTTATTGGAATGAGGTTATTTATTAACTTCTCTCTCACCAATGCTGCATACATAATAGTCTAAAGGATTTGCATCTGGTGAACTAGGCAGCCAGATGCAACTAATTCTCTCAAAATGTCCAGGTAAACATCCTGGATCTTCACTGATGATCTCCTGGATTCTGTGTACAATATCTGTACTTGTGCAATCCTTGTGTACCTTATGCATTTTCCTTGTTAGGGTGGCGACATCAGGTTCAGCATCGTACACCTTCACATTGTAAAGTGTATGTAAGGGGATGTTATTGAAGTCCACAATTTCCTTAGCAGTTGACCCTGCACGCAGTTGAGAAACTATGGTTGCTCTAGCATCGTATTCCTTCGACATGGTGGTTGCTCTCAGAATTTAATACTTTATATCTGAAACAATGATGTTAAATCATAACCTTAGAAACCTAGTTTTTCAAAATTAATAAGAAGCACATGAAATAAGGAGATGCAAAGTTACTGCCAATTAATTGCGTGCACCTTGTATTTACTGTCATGTATCTACATATACTTACCCAACTACAAACACACACTTACGTATACATAACTACACATGTTATCTTTTTACATCTTGGGTTATATCTGTTTGTCACTGAATCTGGCATAGAATATCCTTGGGAACCAAATGTTTGGTTGTCTTCCATCACCCTTTCCAATGCCCTATCACACACCCGCCCTCACCTCCTCCCCATTCCAGGTCGCAAAGTGATGGGACTTGCTAGGCTGTTCTCAGCTACTTCCAGCTAGGGAACAGAAGAACTGGAATTTGAGGAGCTTATAGATGATGAACTATACCCAGTGGGTTGAAATTTTAAGAATATAGATTTCTAGTCAACAGGAAGAACTTTCCCACAATTGGAGCTCAACTGCAATAGAAGAGACTGGATCATGGAGAGTAAACCCCACCTCCCAATCATTGGAGGTATTCAGGCAGACTCTAAAAAGCTACTTGTTGTAAATACTGTAGCAGAAATCCCTGCAAGATGGGTACGACTTTTCTCTGGAGACTAAGAAATGACTAAAGAACTTTTCCATGCTTAGGAGGAATATCTTTTCTTGTTGGGAATTTTTCTGATAAGGGTTACCACTTAAAAGAAAGAATTGTTGCCTTGGCCAGGGGTTCAGTTGATTGAAATATCATCCCATGCACCACAAGTTTACAGGTTCAATCCCAGGTCGAGGTACATATATAGGTTGTGGGTTTGATTCTTAGTTGGGGCACATATGGAAGGCAATCAATGTTTCTCTCTCGCATCAATGTCTCTTTCTCTGTCTTTTTAAAATCAATAAAAACATATCCTTAGGTGAGGATTAAAAAAGAAAAATATCCATGCATTTAATATACTAAGTTTTTTCTCAGGATTTTTATAAATAAATGTGTTACTTTGATAATTATATTGAGTTTATGTTCATTCCTTTTGAATCTTCATTTATGGTAGATAGTGCTATATAAAGTTTTAAAGAGGAAACTGAAAATAGGGTTGACCATTTACTCTTGAGTCCATACAGAATTCATATAGTAATTAATATTCTCAAGAGTGGAATTTTAATTTTATTGAAGTTTATTCGGTGAATATTGAAACACTTCCCCTGGGAAAATTTTGTTTGTTAAAATTATATTACATGGACTATTTGTTATGATAATATGAAGAACCTATACCTACTAAATTAAGAAAACATATATGGTTATCTTTCCATTAAAATATTTGAATTTTGGCTTTCATTTAAATGGAAATCTATCAGCGGTTCCCACTCCCCATTGAATCATTGTTCTCTCTTCTAGAGAGTCTTATAAATCCATTCAGAGCTCCTGATACTGTATTTCTTACAAGCCAGGAGAATCACACTTTTAGATAAGTGGCAGAACTCTTAGAAAACCAGCAGCAAAAGGGAGGATTTGTTATAAACAAAAAAAAAACAACACTTGACGAGGCATCTTTCTCTCTCCTGGAGTAACTGTCCCTGGTTCCGAATGTCCTGGACATCACTAAGAACACTGCCTGCATCACGCTTCACTTTGTTCAGGCTTTCAAGCAGTTGGTGTTCAGCAATATCCTTTCTGTTTTTCTCTTCATTTCTAACTTTTTGCATATTTTAGGTAATGGCATTCTTTGAGGACAGAGATGTTCTCTCACGTATATCTTGTGTTTTCCAAGCTGAGTATGTCTAGATAATGTTTTGTGCTATTAGTAACCCATTCCCCACAATGGGTCCTTAATCTACACTCTCAGACCCAAGGCTTCATCTCCTACAGCAGCATTTACTCCTTTTCAAATGAAATGCTTGGCAGACCACCGCTTCTTGTAGACAGATGCCTTTTAACATTAGGTCCTCGGTGATTTCTGATAAATAGTACTATTCTTTCATTATTTATTAAACTCAGAAAACAATTTAATTGTTTGTATGTTTGTAATTAGAATGCTTAATCACAGAGGGAGGGACTAGAAACTCTGGATGTGATAGAAGTACTGTATTTGCATTACAGAATTCTTCCTTCATAAAGGAGATACTTCTTAGTTAAATTACTTACTGAATAATTTGTTTAATGAAAATGGAATTTAAAAAATTATTTTGTGATCATTTTTCTTGGCTGAAAAGATGGCCTTTATGGTATCATAAGCGATAGTACATGTGGTGGATACTTTACCTAGTCTGGAAAGTAGAAAGGCAAGGTGGCATAGAAACTTTGAGGGTTATTTTGATCAATGAAATGTATTCATATAATAGTTCTTCAAAGCTAAGAAGTGTTTGAATTTAAATAACATTGAAATTAAACAGCTGAGTTGTGGTATATTGATACGTTTCCATGAGGAGAAAGTCAGGTTTTCTTGGTATTTTAGTTGAGTAGCATAAAAAAATTTCTTTACAAATTTAATCTTAGCCTTCTGAGCCCAGGTGAATCTGCAGATTTGGATTGCTTCACAATTTGGCACACCTTTGTTGTCCAATATTGAAGCATTGCAATCTGCTATCGTGCCCAAGTACTGCACTTAAAATATCAAGATGGTTAGAGCACCAGCTCTGGGCATCGGCTGCTTGGGTTCAAATCCTGGCTTCACCACTTACAAGCTTTACAACCTTGGACAAATGTGTAGGCCTTTGTTTCTCATCTGTAAAACAAGATTAATAGCATCAACCAAGGACTAAATGAAAGTGTTGCATGCAACACTCATGACATATGATAAGCTCAGATTAATGTTAACTTATTTTTATTATTATATTGCTCAAGAACTTGTGTAGAATATTACTAAAATTGCTGATTTTTCCTGCCTGCTTCAAGGTTCCTTTGGCTATAGGTGTTGGAATACACTAATGAATAAACTAAGAATAAGAAATAGCATTTTCAAAGGTGATAAGGGGATGCTTCCAACTACATTGGACTCCGAGTTCGGTAGGGTCCCTAGCATACTGTGGTAGATTGCTTTATTTTTCCCAGTTATTTAATCCCTCCCTGTAAGGGACTGTACATTCACACCCTTTGCCATGTGACTTTGCAGTTCTCCCTATTGTAATAGATGAAGGTAATTTTCTTTGACGCTCCACTAATGTTGGTCTGAGCTATATGAGTCACTTTGGCTAATGGAATGTGAAGAGGTGTGCTGTAAGCAGAGACCTTGAAAGTGTCTGCGTGACTTAGCTTGCTCTGTGCATTTCTGCCACCTGCCATGAGGAGGACATGCCTGCAGGGAGCCACAGGTCTCGGAATCATGAGGGGTGTGGGGCAGAGCTGAACCCACTGTAAAGCCTGAGGTCTAGTCTAGCACAGCCAAGCCCTGCAGCTAACTGAGAAAATTAATGTTTGTTGTTTAGAGATACTGAGACTTTTGTAGTTGTTTCACATATACAGAAGAGTTAGCATAGCGGGCCTAAACTGCTACCTTTGAAAAGGCTTGCTTGCCAGGCATGTCCCTGACTGGCTTCTGAGAACTTGTACTTGGGGACAGTTGCTACCATTAACTGGCAAGAGGGATTCATCACGCCCAAACTGCTTGTACAGACAATGTGCTTTCTGCTGAACACCTGCTTTCCTTCTGGAGTCTGGAATCTTGGCAGGCACTAGGTGGAGGCTGCCTACATGGCCAGTTCCCAGTAAGGACCCTGGGTTGTGGGGTCTTTAAAATCTTCCTTGGTTGGTAGCGTTTCAGATGTGCTGCACACCCTGTTGCTGGACTAATTAAATGCATTCCATGGGAGCTGGAGCCTGATGTCCACTGGATTTCACCTCTAGTGCCTTTTACTTTTGCTAATTGTGCTTTACTACTTCCTTTGACTGTAGTAAGTCATGGCGATGAGTACAACTGCATGTGAATTCTGTGGGTTCTCCTAGTGAGTGAATCATGGAACCTTGGAGGTGGTCTTGGGGACCTCCAAACCCGTTGCAGTAGCTGACTAATACGGGTACATGTGATTGATTGTACTAACATGAATCTTTGCTCTAATAATGCTATTTGCAATTCCAGTTGCTAGTTTGGATTCATAAGCTTCCATAAACAACAATGTTATTGTCCCTATTTATACATTTATACTCCCACTAGGATGTCCTATGACTAGAACCACCAAAGATTTAGCCCTAGCCAGGCTTCCACAGTTACATGGATATATTGGTGAATCCCTTCCAATCATTCCTCTGGTCTCCCAAACCTGGCTTTTGCTTAGTCCCCCTTATGGACTGTAGCTGTTGGGATATGCTATGTATATCGTGCTCTGTGGAAAACCAACCATTAGGTTGGGCTGTTACTAGTACTGCTTTAGTTCAGATGTATTAATTTTGGGCCACTCATCTCCTTTCTTATCTTTATGCTATAATTGTCACATGTACAAAATCTATATAATTGTAAACCACACTAAAACAATGTTTTAATTTTGCTTTAAACATACATATGTATTCTAAGAAGTTAAGAGGAAAAACTGTCATATATTTATGCAGATATCTACTATTTCTCATGCTCTTCTTTCCTATACGAAAATCCAGGTTTTCATCTGGTATGATTTCCCATCAGCCTGATAAACTTCCTTTGATTTCTCATATTGCATGTCTGCTAGTGATGAATTCTCCTTGTTTTCTTATATCTAAAATGCCTTTATTATGTCTTAAATTTTGAAGAATATTTTCTGTTTATAGAATTCTGTCCTGACATGTTTTGGGGTTCACACTTTAAAAATGTTATTCTACTGCGTTCTGGCTTCCAATTTCTCTGATAAGAAGTCATTTGTAATTTGAAATGTCCTTTCCCTGTATGCAATGTGTTACTGTTCTCTGAATGTTTTCAAGATTTTCTTTTTATCTTTGGTTTTTAGCAGTTTGACAGTGACATTTTAAGGCATGTTCATCACATTTACTCAGCTTAGAGTTTGCTCAACTTTTTGAATCTGTAAATTTGTGTCTTTTTGAAAATTTGTCATTACTTTTTCTTAATTTTTTTCAGACACTCCAATTATGTGTTAGACCATTTGCTATTGTTCTATAGTTCAATGAGACATATTCTTTTTTAAAACTTAATTGATCATACAGCTGTCCAAATTTTCTCCCCTAACACACCCCCCTCCACCCAGCACCCCACTGTCCCTTAGGCCATCTGACACCATTGTTCATGTCCATTGGGCATGGGTAGGTTCTTTGGCTACTTCATTGTGTATACTATACTTTAAATTCCCATAGCTATTCTGTACTAACCTATTTATAGTTCTTAATCCTCTCACCTCCTCACCTATTCCCCATAACCCCTGCCATCTGGCAATCATCAAAATGCTATCCGTATCCATGATTCTATCACTTTTCTTCTTGTTTGCTTAGTTTCAATTATTAGATTGAATAGTTAGATTCAATTATTGATAAATATGTATTTATTGCTATTTTATTGTTTATAGTTTTGATTTTCTTCTTAAATAAGTCCCTTTAACATTTCATATAATAATGGTTTGGTGATAACTTCTTTAGCTTTTTCTTATCTGTCAAGCTCTTTATCTGTCTTTTAATTCCAAATGATAGCTTTGCTGGGTAGAGCAATCTTGGCTGTAGGCCCCTGCATTTCATGATTTTGAATATTTCTTGCCAGTCCCTTTTAGCCTGCAAAGTTTCTTTTGAGAGATCAGCTGACAGTCTTATGAGAACTCCTAGGTAGGCAACTAACTGCTTTTCTCTAGCTGCTTTTAAGATTCTCTCTTTATTTTTAACTCACATTTTAATTATGATGTGTCTTGGAGTAGGCCTCTTTGCATCCATCTTGTTTGGGACTCTGTTTTCTGGACTTGCATGTCTATTTCCTTCAGCAAATTAGGGAAGCTTTCTTTCATTTTTTCAAATAGATTTCAGATTTCTTGGTCTTTATCTTCTTCTGGCATCCCTATGATGTGAATGTTGGAATGCTTAAAATTGTTTCAGAGGCTACTTATACTATCCTCATTTTATTGGATTCTCTTTTCTTTTTTTGTTCTGATTGGTTACTTTTTGCTTCCATATGTTCCAAATCATTGATTTGATTCTCGGCTTCATCCACTCTACTGTTGTTTCCCTGTCAATTGTTCTTTATTTCAATTAGTGTATCCTTCATTTCTTACTGGATCTTTTTTATGCTGTTGAGGTCCTCACTAAGTTTCTTGAGCATCCTTATAACCAGTGTTTTGGACTTTGCATTTGATAGATTGTTTACCTCCATTTCATTTAGTTATTTTTCTGGAGTTTTGACCTGATCTTTCATTGGGGCCTTGTTTCTTTGTCTCCTCATTTTGGCAGCTTCCTTGTGTTTTCTTCTACATATTAGGTAGAGCTGCTATAACTCCCTGTCTTGGTAGCATAGCCTAATGTAGGAGGTGTCCTGCAGGGTCTAGTAGCATAGTCTCCCCAGTCACCCAATCTGGGTAATTGAGGTGACATGTGCCCTTCATGTGGGCTGAGTACACTCTCCTCTTGTAGTTGAACATTTGTTGCTGTTGACAGGTCAATAGAAGGGATTTACCCAGGCCAGTCAGTTGCAAGGATTGGCTGTGACCACTGACCACCAATGCCTGCCTGCTCTCCATGGAGGATCAGCTGTGCAGGGGCAGGGCGGTGGTGCTCTGATGTGTAGCTGTCCACTGGGTTTACTGGTCCTGTGGTTGCCCAGGTGGCATAGGCCAAGGTCAACTCCCATCTGTGTTTTATCCAGGGCCACTCTACCTGAGCTATAAAGCAATCTGAAATGGTTGCTACCTGTGCTGGGCTTGGAGATGGCCAAGCTGTGAATCTAGGCTGGGCTGCTGCTAGTGTTGTGCCTAGGGCCACTAAGCAAAGAGTATGGGGCTGGGGGCTCACTGAGGCTGGCTGTTGCTTGTCTGAAAGGATTTAGGGAGTTGTGAAGCTTGAACCAAGACCAGCCAGTGATATGAAAAACTACTGTTAACAGCTGTAAATTGGGTGGGATGGAGACTCAGGATATCTCCAGGGTAGGGTAATCAGAGTTAGTCAGGTTGATGGAATTTCAGATATGGCCCAGCCTGCCAGCTCTGTGGCTTTGTCCACTTTTGTATCTGGGAAAAAGTGGTCCCCTAGCTCCTGCCTTGATGCCTGACACTTTTCTTCCTCCCTGTATGCTATGGGTACCTGTCTAGCTGCTGCTCCAGTGCTGGAGCTCAGAGGAAGCAAACCTCAGTAAGTTTATGTGTTCGTTCTTTAAGGGGAACTGGTCGGGGCTCCAGAAATTTCTTCCACCAACTCAATCCCAGTGGATTTTGCAGCCGGTAGATGTGGGACTTACCTTCCTGGAAACTGAAACCCTGCTATGGGAGGCCTGGTATGGGAGCTGGGTCTCCTTGCTCCTGAGATCTGTCTCCCAAATTTTTATCCACCACAGCTGGGTGAGGGACCAACTCATTCCATGTCTGTGCCCCTCCTACCAGTCTAGATGATGTGGTTTCTTTAATTCCATAGTTGTCAGACTTCCATTCAACTCAATGTCTGCCAGTTCTGAGTGATGGTTCTATAATTTAGTTATAATTTTCATGTGTTTGTGCAAGGAAAATTGTCTTTACCTATGCCACCATCTTGACCAGAAGTCGAGTCATATCTTTTTTTTTTTTTCAAACTGTTCTTTAAATTGGATACATTCTATTGATCTATCTTCAGGTTTCCTCTTCTGTTTTCTTCATTTTTCTATTTAACCTTTCTTGTGATAGGTGTAATATATAATTTTACATATTATATTTAATTCTAAAATTTTCTTTTGGTCTACTCTACCTTCTTTATTCATCAAATAATATTTTCCTTAACATCACTGATAATAGTTATGATAACTGTTTTAAAAAACCTGTTTTTGCTAATTCCAACATCTGGGCTATCTTAGGATCTGTCTCTATTAATTGTTATTTCTATTGAGTAACTTTGGATTATATCCTGGACATTGGAAATGTTATGTTGAGCCAACTTTGGATTTGACTATGCTTCTCCAAAAAGTGCTGATGTTTCTGTTTTAGCAGGCAACTGTTAGATTGGAAACAAACTGCAAATTGTCTCTTAGCTAGCAGTTCAAAACTTAGGTCAGCTCATGTATCTTTGGCTGGGAAGAATTTCGGATGCCCTTCTCTGGCTATCTTCTTTCAAGGTATCGCTCATTACTTTCTGATGTTGGTGGTTGCTTTGAATACTATTCTCTAATTCTTTAGACCAGAGAGGGAAAATTGTAAAAGTTTGGGGCAGTAGTGGGGATAGGGGAAAAACATATTGTCATTAAAAGAGCAATGTTTGACATAACAATGGAAATAATGGAAGCCAGAAAACAATGGAATGACATCATTATAGTGCTAAAACAAACAACAAACAATTTGGGATTCTTTATCTAGTGATAATTTGCTTTCAAAAAAGATGAAAATGTTTTCAGGCATGTAAAAGATGAATTTGTTACCAGCATATTTTACTATAAGAAATACTAAAAGAAAAATTTCAAGGTAAAAGAAAATGATCACAGATGGAAGTACTAAACTGTGGGAACATATAAAGGTCATTGGCAAGAGTAAATATAGAATAATGTTGACTTTAAAACAATAGCAATAATAATGCACTTTCATTTCAATAAGCTAGAAAAAGAACAACAAATTAAGTACCCTCCCAACAAAACTAGAAAGAAAGAATGATTTAAAGGAGGGTATTGTTCATGATTTAATATCAGTAAATTAGAGAATTTATATAAATGGTAAAATTTCTTTTTAAAAAGTATCAAAACAGATACACAAAAATAGAAAATCTTAATAGTTCTATATTTATTTTTAAAAATTGAATCTATAATTAAGAACTTGCCAATAAAGAAAACTGAAGTTCCCCATGATTTCACTGGTTAATTTTTCCCAACTATTTAAAGAAGAAAGAAAATAAAGCTTGTTACACTAACTCTTGAGAATATTTGCCAATGCATTTATCAGATGAGCATAACATTAATACCAAAACAAGACAGGGGTATTACAAGAAAAGATAATTATTAACCAGTATTTCTTATAAATATAGATGCAAAAATCCCAAATTCAATATTGGCAAACTGAACCCAGAAATATATTAAAAAGATAATGGATCATGATCAAATGTACATTATCCTCTGGGAAGGTATGTTTGGATTAACATCTAAGAATAAACTAGTGTAATTCACCATAATTTTGAAAAAATATTTGATAAAATTCAACAATCACACATGAGAAAACCACCTGGCAGAGTGGAACAGATGGGAACTTCTTTTATGAATTAAGAGATTTTTATTAAAAAAAAAGTTAAAAAAGAACCCAACAACCTCTAAAGCTAGTATTACAACATTATCTTGGTACTCATCATTAATTCATTTCAGAATGCATGATGAGTGCTGAAGTTGATGAGTACTGAACGATAAAGCATTTTCTCTTGTGAGGCACCATCATGACTCATCCAGGTTCTAGCAAGTGTTATGAGTCCCAAGCAAGTACCAAGTGCTGGAACACTTTTCTCATCAAAATGCGATGAGTACAGGGTTTGATGAGTTTTGAAGCTGCTAAGTACTGCGTTATGGCTGTATTTTTAGTGGGGGAAAAATGGAGAGAGAAAGGGGAAGAAACAACAATGTCAGGAAAACATCATTTGGTTGCCTTCTTCAAGCACCCCAACCGGGAGCCTGCAACCCAGGTTTATGACCCGACCAGAAATCAAACTGTTGACCTTTCAATGTGCAGGAAAACAGCCAACCAAGTCAACGATGCCAACTAGGGCTCTACTTATTTTTATTATGCTAGAGGTCTTAGCCAATACAACAAGGGAGGTAAAAGAAATAAAATTATGTAGATTGAAAAGGAAGAATGAAACTGTCTCTTTATAGATGACACTAGCAATAACCAATTAGAAAACAACATTTTAAAATACCATTTAAAATATTACCCTTTGCAACAACATGGATGGAACTGGAGAGTATTATGCTTAGTGAAATAAGCCAGTCAGTGAAGGACAAATACCATATGATCTCACCCATTATGGGACAATAATGAGCAAAACTAACAACAAGCAAAACAGAACCAAGTGTATGAATACAAGGAATAGGCCGTCAGTGGTCAGGGGGAAAGGGGTTGGGGGGAGGGGGGAGGCAGAGGCAAGAAAGGGGAGCAGCTTAGACAAGAACCTAGTATAAAGGAACCATGGACATGGACAACAGGTGGGATTGACTTTGGGGGGAATGGGTGGGTGGGGAGGGGGACAGAGGGGAGCAAAAAGGGAATGGATGTAATACAACAACAATAAAATTAATAAATAATATATATATATATTACTGTAAGCCTTGGCTGGTGGCACAGTAGATAGGTGTCAACCTGAGAACCCAAAGGTGGCTGGTTCAGTTCCCAGCCAGGACACATAACCAGGTTGCAAGCCAAGGCTCCAGCCAGGTCCATGGCTGGAGGCAGGTGAAAAGCAACCATGCATTATGTCTCTCTTCCTCTCTGCCTCACTCCCTTCCCCTCTCTCTAAAAATAGTAAATACAATCTTAGGAAAAAATTAAAAATATATATATATTACTGTAAAGCATAAAATACTTAATTATAAATTTAATAAAATATGTGTAAGATATTTATACCAAAATCTATAACATATTGCTAAGTGAAATTGAAGAATGCTGAAATATATGGAGAGATATACCATGTTCATTGATTGGCAGATCTGATATTGGTAAGATGTTACCCTAAATTGCAACTTTAAAGCAGCCTCAATTGAAATCTAAGACTTCAGCTTTTCCATTAGAAATTTGCAAGATAATTATAAAATATATTTGGAAATATATTATTAGAGCTAAAACTACTAATAAATATAACTTGAAAACAACAAAGTTAGAAGATTTATGTCACCATATTTCAGCATTTACTTTATAGGTACAGTAATTGTTACAGTGGGGTGTTGGTGTAAGAATAGACAAATACATCGATAAAACAAAATCAGGAGTCCAGAACTTGACCCACACTATGTAGTCAATTGATTATTGACAGATTTAAAGGCATTCAATGGAGAAAGGATAGTTTTTTCAATAAGTGGTACTGGATAATAGGATATTTATATGGAAAAACTAACTTTGACATTCTTAGCTTATACTGTACACAAAAAAATTAGTTTGAAATGGGTAATAAACCTAAATCTAAGAATTCAACTATAAGGCCTAGGAGAGTATCTTCCAACCAGAGAGCAGTCAGAAATCTTAGAATGCCAAAAGCACTTTTAAAAATGGATAAAATGAAAGCCCTGGCTAGGTAGTGCAGTTGGTTAGGGCCACCATCCTGAAATGCCAAGGTTATAGGTTTGATCTCTAGTCAGTGCACATACTAGGCAACCAAGGAGAGCATAAATGAGTAGAACAATGAAGTAATGTTTCTCTCTCTCTAAAAAAAATCAATCAATAAAAAGACATAAAGAACAAAATGGAATTTATCAAAAGTAAACACATTTGTTTATCTAAAGATATTGAAAAGGAACAGGCAAGCCACAGATGGGCAAAAATATTAACAATAAATATATCTGACAAAGGACTTGTGCCCAGAATATGAGCACAAGCTCTGCAAGTCAATAATAATAAGGCAACCTGATTTTTAAAATAGGTATAAGTTTTGAACAGACACTTAAGATAGGAAGATACACAAGTGGTCAATAAGCATTTGAAAAATGTGCAAGATCATTGTCATCAGGAAAATACAAGTGATACCAGGAAAAGCCACAATGATGTAATACTACACTCTGTAGAAATGTTAAATTTTAAAATACTGGAAAGTTTCACTTTTAGCAAATATTGGAGCAACTGGAATTTTCCTGCATTTCTGATAAGAATGCAAAATGGTATAATTCCTTCGGAATACAGTTGGGCAGTTATTTATCAAGTTAAGCATTTACTTCCATTTACCCAAGTGTAAGTTTTGAAAAATGATTTTTAGAACATGTTTATAGTAGCTTTATATATAAACAGTCCCAAACTGGAAACAGCCCAAATATCCATTAATAGAATAGGTAAACATATTGTAGTATATACATCATATATAACATTACTTGACAATAAAGATACTAAATCATGGATAAATCTCGCAAGCATGATACAATGCCATGAAAATCTATTATCTTATATATTTTTTAAGATTGTATTTATTTTTTAGAGAAAGGGGAAGGGAGGGAGGAAGAGAGGGAGAGAAACATCAGTTGATTGCCTTTCTCCTGCCCCCTACCCGGGAGCTGACTCTCGGCCCAGGCATGTTCCTTGCCTGGGAATGGAACTGGCAACCATTTGGTTTGCAGGACAGCAGCCAAGCCACTGAGCCACACCAGTCAGGGTGTAGAATCTTGTTATCTTCATTCATGTGAAGTTTCAGAAAAGACAAAGTAATTTATGTTGAAAAATATCAGAACACTGTAGCCCCAGGATGAAAGGGAGTTGATAAGGATGGGGCACTAGGGAAATTTCTGGGAAGTTGTTCTACTTCTTGATGGCATGTTGGTTACATAGGTCTGTGCATTGTCAAAACTCATAAAACTGTACACTTGAAATGTGTACATTCTTCTGTATGTAAATTATACTTTAAGAGAGAGAGAATGTTTTCAAGTTAGATTTTATATTCATTAATTCCATGCAAGACCCAGATTTTTATGTAGGAAGGCCTATAAAAGAAATCTATATATTTGGAAGTCAATTTTGCTTCTTCCTTTTGCTTGTCTTTCCCTTCCTCCTTCATTCTGAGAACTACAGGAATGTGAAAGTGGGTGACCATTGCGAGCAATGGTGTAGCTGAAAACTTGTATCAGAATGTTCTGTCACTTGCACCTTGTGTAGGCCTATAATTTGAATGTGTGACTCTAGAAATGGTTGCCATGGTGATAAACCACTTTACTTAAATAGCATATATTTTACTCAGAATTCAGAGAAGTGGTAACAGTTTCAAGTAATCATGCTCTGGTATTAGCTTTCAGGGATAAGCCTAAAGCTTACAGGTTTTGCATCCATTATCACCAGATGAGTTCATCAGGTTCAAGTTATGCCAGTGAATAATGAAATATGTATATTTAGCTCAGTTTTTTTGTTATATATCTCCCCTTGCAAACATGATGCCCCCTTTCAAGGCTGGTAGTATGAGCTGGAGAACTCAGACCAAGGATGCTGAATTACTTCACATTGGAACTGAGGAGAACCTTGTAAGGTCATCTTTTCCATCCTTATGCCTCCAGTAGGCCTGACTATTCTTCAACGGCTGGTGAGGCTCTGTCAAAGTGAGGAGCGATGGGAACATGCTTGGGGCAGTCCCTGCTGTGCCATCCTGAGGGCAGCGCTCTGAGGTGCTGTCCAGATCCAGTGCTGAAGTCTTAATTTATGGATTGTGATCATATAGGTCAAAGGTCCCCAACTCCTGGGCCTTGGATGGGAGCTCATCTAAGCTTCACCTCCTTCCCCTCACCCCTTTCACAAAATTGGCCTCTGGTGCCAAAAAGGTTGGGGACTGCTGATATAGGTCCTCCAATTCTTTATATTTTTAGACTGAGAACTCATAAAGAAACCTCTACCCATTAATCACTTTAGTGGCCTGTCTGTAAACCTTCTTGGTCTCTTTATTCTGTTCAAGCTGGTTGCAGTGTTTTGGGTGTGAATTCTTCGTGTTTTTATATAAGGATGGAAGTTTTTTATTTTTGTTTTGTTTTGTTTTGTCTTTGAAGATGCTTGTTGACGATGGCCAGGTTTTCTTGGTCATTGTGTAGTGGTATACCAGTATCTTCAGAGAATAGTCTATGGTGATTCTTATTGTAGATCATCTTGCTTGGATTGACGATGGTCAGCAGTCTCATGATGATCATTTAGACTGATTCTTTGAACTCTTAGAACTGCATGTTGATGTTCCTCTCTCTTCTTTCTCCCACTTTGAACAGCCTTATGGGAACCCAACGCCCATTTGCCTTTCTTGACTTGGAAGATCTTAGTTACTCTTCTAGCCTTGGCAGTAACAGTTTTCATTTCTCTGTTATTCACAAAACTTTCAAATTGTTTTAGTGACAGATCTCTGAGGAATTCCATCAACTGTAAGAACAGAAAAAGAGAAAGCTAATTTAGATCATCTGTAACCTAAAATCTGTGTCCCTGAAAAAGTAAGATTTGCTTATGTTTCTACAGAAAAGCCTAGAAACCAGACTTTGCCTTGGCTGTTTATGTTCCAAGCAGATGAGAGACTTGGCTCTAGGTGAAGGAAGTTAGGTCTCTGCCTGAAGGGCTGTGTGAGGGCCAGCCTGTGTCCATGTTTTGTTGGCATTGGAGAAAAGTTTCAATGAGGAGAAATTTAGAAGGGGGGACTCAGACTTTAGGAAAGTGCCTATGATTCTGCTTCCTAAACTTAATGGAACAGCAAATTAGCAAAGATAAGTGATAAAGTATACACACATATAATATTTAACAAGATGCACACATATGCACAGAAGCTTGTAAACAATAAATATTTGCATAAAGGTAAGTAGATTTGCATTGATGTTACCAGAGAGCAAAGAAACAAATGTTGTGATTTGTTTCAGGGTAGCCAGTTTTAGGATGATTTTGGAACTCAATTAAAATATGGTTGATGATATCAGTTTTAACATGTATTATATACCAGACTGCAAACAAAATCAGAAAACAGGTACTTGTAGGTTGCCAGTAAGAGCCTTAGTTTAATGATTCAAGTACTTTAATTAAGAAAAGGAAGCATGAAGAAGAATGGAAACAATAAACCAGATAGGAATATGAATACATTAAAAAGAAAATGACTGACTCTCCATTCTTGTTCTCCAGAATATTAATTGTGCTGGACATGTTGAAAAACATTTCCTCAATGTCTTAGATGGTAACTCAAGTGGTGGAAATGTCCCAAGAGAGAGGGTTACACTTAGATTCACCTTTTAGTCAGTTTTGTATGTCAAGTGAATGAAATTTCTATGCATTGAAATGTCCATGATAGATTTCATATCTTCAGGACCAGGACTGCACTAGACAAAAGCAACTTACCTCAAGCCAGATATTAGAACATCTGGCTGCTTATTCTCTCACCCTGTTGCTGAGCAGAGAGGAGTTTTCAGTGACAGGCTACAATCTATATTCCTGAATGCTAATACACTTCGAAGTAGTTTCTGTTTCTTGAAAGACTATACGGAGAAGCAACCCGGAAATTTTCTTGGGAAAAAAAAAAATCTATGAAGAAAGGACCTGTTTACATTTCCAAATTTATCCAAATTAATTTTTCAATGAACAAAATTACCAGCTCAAGAATTAGCATACTGTTATCAAGTCCTACATCAGGGGTGTTCTGAAGAGGCACATATTTCAGAGCTCTCTGCAATAAGCAGACATCAGGTAAATTTTCTCTTTCTTTTGTTGCAGCCCAGTGAGGTCGTTTACTCGTTGGACAAATATTTATTAAGCACTACCACTATGTATAAAACATGATCACTCAAATCACAAGAGTCTGAGTGATCAGAAAACAGCAGGTTTATTTGTTTTGTGTCATGTGTAATCTTTTAACCTGATTATCAATGTGTATGTCTGCTGTTTCAGTTAATCCGAGTCCAGACTTATGAGCCCATCCCAAGGTCATTATGTGTCCGTAAGAACTTGCCTGACCCACCCTGTGTCTTAGCACTTGTCCTCCCTGTGTGCCTCCTGAGACACTTTGCTCTGCATCATTTAATTAGAAGTCATTACTTTTAAAATGGGTCTGAAGTCAAAATAGACTCTGCTTCCCTTATGATGCAGAGACCACTTTCCCCATGTAGGGTGAGGTGGCCTGAGAAAATACAATGGCCTGTTAAAATCCATTCTGCCTGTTCCATGAAGTACTTTCATGGCCACCACCTTATTCATTCTCATAATAGACCCATGGAGTAAAGGTGCACATACCATTTCCCCACATGACAGCAAGGCATTAAGGCTCCAAGAGGTCGACAGTCCCACCCACATGGTATGACAGGGATTAGAAGCCAGTGCCTGGCCTCAGTGCAGAGAATGGTAAGAACGTGAGCAGTAGGTCTGGGCAACAGCTTTGTAACCAAGTAAGAAAGAATAGTTACGATGGGCTATGAGGACCCACGCAAATGTCACGGCTTGTCTAGAATCTGTAAAGATGGACAGAGCACAGCTACATCCAAAGGACTCGCTAAGCCCTGTGCGAATGTTAGCACACATTTCCTTTCTTTTTACATGGCAGAGGGTCTGAAATTGTATCTTGAGTTTGCTCTTCACCAAACACTAAACAGTTCTGTTTTATTGAAGGTGCTAATGGAGCTTTCTTTGGCAGAATCACAATTTTACAATGTGATTAGTTTATATCTCACATCTGGAGAGTGTTCAGTTTGCAAATCTGGGACAGTTTTCTTCTTTGCTTCTTTGAATTGATTTATATTGCTTTATGTCTGAAAAATTAATCCAGGCCTTTTATTTCTAGTCTGCTGCTTATGAAAGGAAATTTCCTGTGACCAGTAAGAAGGGAAATATGGAGAAGTTCGACATGAGCAGTTCCAATTCCACATCTAGCAGACTCCTTCCAGCTGGAATCAAGGGAGAACTAGAGAAACCCTCTGTGACTTCAAGTCAAGGAACAACCACCAAATACACTACTGCGAAATCCTTTGCCCTGTCTAGAACCAAAAAGAAACTCTAAGGTTCCCTCCCATGCTGAATAGCACAAAAACAGAGCTGGTGCTAAAATGAGGGGGTAGGAGGTGACAAGGACCGGCACTGTGTGAGCTTGTAGCCCCACCGAGCCCTGCGGTGTATTTGCACCAGTTTAAACTGAAGCTAGTTATCTCCGAGTAGCGTGGCTTTCAAGGATTCCACCTGGACAGGCTGGATGGCAGGGCTGAGGTTGAAATCAACGCCAAGATCTTTCCAGGGCTGTCCAGAGGAGCCGATACCCTCAGAGCAAGGCGGTGGGCGTACTTGCAGTTTTACTTCACATTCTTAGGTTTCAGCACAATTATTTAAAGGGAAAATGAGAGCCAAATATGGTAATGGAGGTTCCTAATAATTATGTGCGCTTTGCACTTGAAGACTTTGTTAGGAAATTACTAATAAACTTACCATAGGCATAACAGCAGGAATGCCTCAGCCAGTCACATGTGTTCTTGTGATGGTAGGTTGCTATACATTGTTTAACACAATTTAAGTGTAGAAAAATAGATTTTGTAACTGTTTGCCATTAACTTTGCTGCTAAATTCCCAATGTATTGATTGAATCAATAAAAGACAGATGTTACCCATGCACATTAATTTTTATGTTAACAAGAAATGAATATCACAAGGTCCTCTAAGCCCCTATGCAAATTATGAGCTTGGCTCACTACTGCAAAGAGAGGTCCACATCTTTGGGGAAGGTCATGGGGCTGGGTACAGGGGGAAATACATAATTACTCTTTTTTAAAAATTGATTTGAGAGAGAGAAACATGGATTTGTTGTTCCACTGATTTAAGCATTCATTGGTGGCTTCTTGTATGTGCCCTGACCAGAGATCGAACTCACAACCTTGGTATATCAGGTCAACATTCCAACCAACTGACCTACCAGGCCAGTATTCATAATCACTCTTAGTATTATGGGTTTCTTATTCTACCTATGCAAACAATTCCTTTTTTTTTTTAAAGATTTTATTAATTATTTTTAGAGAGAGGGGAAGGGCAAGAGGTAGAGAGGGAGAGAGACATAAATGTTGCCATTCACCTGCCTCCAGCTATGGACCTGGCTGGAGACCTGGCTTGCAACCTGGTTCTGTGCCCTGGCTGGGAATTGAACCAGTGACCTTTGAGTTCGCAGGTTGGCGCCTTATCCACTGTGCCACCAGCCAGGCCTTGGGCAAATAATTTTGCCATTCCAAGTCAAACTGAGTGAGTGGATGCTTCTATTGGCCTTCCCAACCAATTCTAAAGAAACAATTTGCGTTGGCTGTTACCTTTATAAAGTAGTAACCTAGCTTCATTCCAAGCCCTTGTCCCCAGTAGGATTGTCATTTAGTCCTCCAAAATGATGCATGTTAGTTGCATATAAATTCTCTCAATGGCTAAAGGTAATAGATATTCTTTCTTGTGATTAATTTGGAAGATGCTGTTGTGATTCTGAATGGGGCAAAAGTAACACTGACCCGCATTGCCCCTGGCTGAATAGTTTTGCCAGTATGTTCTTCCTGCCGTTGATGTGCCTCCCCTGGGGAAATCTGAAAGCCTACGCATATCCAGTTTAAGTTATCAAGACTTTATTTTTAAACTGGCGTTGACATAACTTCTTCAAGGTCTTCTCCCTTACTGATTATTACTTCACATCCTATTAGGGGCCCCTAAACCATCTCCTGGGCTCTAGGCCTTCTCTCCTGGTTTTGGTTTTGGGAGCTGGTCTTTCAGAAGCACGTTCTCTTTAGCTGCTGAGAAACCCAGCTTCATTAGCTGATTTCCCTTCCCCACTAGGCTTCGGGGATTGCTGCTGCTGGTGTCCTTGTAGAAAAGCCAACCAGGACAGTGGTGTTGATTCTGCCCCCTCCCCTGGGCCAACAAATGGAGCATGCTCTGTGTTCAAAATGTTCTTGACTTTCATAGTATGATATAGTCTTTTGTGTCACTGAGAATTCTGTTATTAAATTGAGTACTATCCAAATTTCTGTCTACATTTCTCTGTGGTCTTAAATGAGTGATTCTGCTCAGTAAGCATGAGCAAAGGCCCAGAAATAAGCACTCAATGAAAGGTGAAGTCATTTTATAACCTTTGGTCTGTGTGTCTGTACCCTTCCCATCCCAGCACCAGGCCAGGCCAACTTTCTGTCATAAAGATGCATTCGATGAGCTTTCCTCTGTCTAGACCTTCCTTTTATTTATGTAGAATCTTTTGATAGAAACTTAGCTCACTCTTTCTCAAGGAAAATTTCATATTTATTTATTTGTATGGAACACACCTGGGCCAGGTCATGTCTGAGCTTTGTTTACCTCTTTAATATTTGGGGCTGTATGGTCTTGCTTTCTCCACTTGCTTTCATGGCTGTGAAAAAAAATAACTCTTCTGTTTCAGGTTGGTTTTTGGTGACCGATAAGTCAATTCCAAGGCATTGATGACAACCACTCTGACATCTGTGCCCTTCAGCATAGAGGGTTGGGCTTTGCACTGCCCCAGGGGGCGCATTATCTCTAGGACAGTACAGCACAGGTGTGATTTCCAAGGAATGCAAATGCGGATCAACATTCCAACTCAAAAATAACAGACAAGTCAAGGCAAGAGGGATGATAAAAGAGAGAAATGCAGGCTTGGGCTGGGGAGAAGTTCAGCTGAGGACAGAAGATGATATCAGAGAAGGGCTTAAATCCGAGAAGAAAGGAAAATGGGTTTGGGGTGGGGCAAAAAGACGAGGAAGCACTTACAATTAATAAAGAACACTGATTGGATGACAACACACCCAGGAGCGGGAGTCAGAGGAGGGAGGCGCAGTTGCTGGAGGAGTCTTTGCACCCAAGGACTGACGTAGAATTGGCCCTTCCTATGGCCTGTCCCCAAGCTCGCCCACGGGAGGGACACAGGCTGAAGGAACAAAGACCCAGGGAAATGGGAGCTAAGAAGGGCTGTGATTTGAAGAGTTGGCTGTGGAATAGCCTTTACATTTTGAGGAGGAATGTTCTGTGGTGTTGGGAGGAGGAAAGGAGGTTACAAAAAAAAAAAAAAGAAAGAAAAAATCAAAACATTTTGTGCTTATCACGGAGATGCTTTGTTTAAATACTTCTATTTGACTCCAACATGTAAGTTCCAGGTTAGACAAATCAAAAGCAGCAAGTCTTGAAAATGAAGCTTTTTAAATTCCAGCCCTGCTGTTGGAATAGAGAATAAAGGCTTTGTTCAAACACACTTTCTCAGCGGTAAGCGGAGCTCTGAAATTGGCCGGGGAAGTGGTGTCCTACAAAGGCTGCACTTGGCTGGAGACCAAGGAGCTGTGGCCTCTGGGAAATGCACCAGGGCTGGAGATTTTCCATCTGCCTCTCAGAGCCACTCTGCCCTGCCCTGTCCTCTTCACTCGGATGGGCAGCTCTCTAGGGGTTGCAGCAGTGGGCTCCCCTGGCCTCTGGCTTTGCTGGGATTTTGTCAATGGGAAACACCAGCCGGGAGCAGAGGGTGGGAGAGTCAGGTCCAGTCACTGGGTCCCCCAGCCCCTGCTGGGCTGCTGAGAATTCACCACATTTTCCTTCCACAGGACTCGCTCCTGCCACACCCCCCTCTCCCAGCTGTGTCCCTGCCCCTTCAGGCCAAGACCAGTGACTGTTGCCCTGGGGTCCTGTGCCCTCCTTTGCAGGTTTCCCTAAACTCTCAGAACCTTTATAAATAGCCTCTTGGTTGAACTTTCAGCTACCCCATTTGAGAGTACCATCTGTTTCCTCCTAGAACCCAAAGGGATCCAGGTCCTTATTGGTTCTGCATTGTTTTTGACCTGGGCCAGTTTTGTCTGTGGTTGCCAGTCTCTTCCCAAATCCCAGCAAAGAGCCTAAATGGGTTCTTCCTAAAACAAACTGATGGCACCTGAGTGGTGACTGGGGCTTAGGGGAGGTGGGTAGCTTTGGAGGTGTTCCTGAGGTTGGTATCTAAACTGAGCAAGATGAGTCTAACACTGCCTGACTGAGTCTGAAATTGTCTAGAGCCAGGAGGCTTGCATTTAGGTCTTAAATTCTAGCAGTGGTCTTTGGAGACCCTAAAGAGAGCAACACTTGTAACAGCCAAGAGGACTTCCGGGCTGGGGCCGGAGCCGCCCTCTCTGTCCCCTGGCTGGGGACCTCAGGGCACGATGGAGGCTTCTGGGAGCCGGTGACAGCAGGGAGCCATCTGAAGTCATCTCCCTGGGCTGTGTGTCGGTTTCATCTCTACAAGCGCTAAAATCAGCTTACAACGAATTTTAGAGTAAATTCAAAGGTCTTGCCATAGTTCAGTTTTATTCTTCAGGATTCTGTATTTTCCTGAGTGAGCTGGCTTAGAATTGGTTTTGATTTCTGTTCAGTACATTGTTATCACTCAATTCTCATCGGTGAGCCTTTTTTTTTTTTTTTTGCCTTTGTTCTTCAAAGAACGTCCATGTTCAGTGTCTATGCTGCATTTTTGAAGCTGCCTTCCTCCATTGCTGGTATAATTAACTCAACTCTGTTCCCTGTCGGCCAGTTCCCACATTTCCCTAAATTATCTGGAGCAGTTCTCAGCAGGAGTGGTGGGGATTCCCACCGCTGCCCCGTGACCTTGCTTCAAGCAGTGCCACACATGTGACTGTGGAACGTTGGGAAGATGAACAGGGCCACTGCAGGTCGCTGCTGGCTGTCTCAGAGGCTTTTCCTCTTGCTTGCCTGGTGTCATCCCAGACTTCTTAGGTGTGCCAGGTGAACGTGGGCCAGAGACCCCAGAGGAACCTCCGCCCCAAGACATGACCTGGCAAAGAGGACGGGGCCACCAGATGCCATGTGGACCCTACCCCCCAGAACAAACTTCTCCCCACTGGATTGTGCAGCATCTTCAGATCATACACATCTTTGGCATTGATATAGTGGTTACATAAGTCTCTCTGTCCTTGGGGAACTGAGACACAGTCTTTGACCCCTCAGTGGTTGGGTTCTGCAGATAGCCTGACACCAAACTGCTGCTTAGAAAAAGACTTCTCTCATCAATGTAGAAAGTTGTCTCCATCCCAAAGGCAAGTGCAAGGCCTGGGGACCAGCATTTCCAGCATGCCCCAGGGGCAAAGCAGGTGGAAGATTGCCTTTTATGGAGGTGGCAACCAATATTTTCCGGTCCAGAAAGTGGTTTACGTTGAGTTTACTAGAAATTGAAGTCCCCTTGTAAGTGGAACTTTGAGCCATATTAGTGCAAGGGATGCCTGTCTTTAAAGCCCCTCTTCATTGTCATGATGTGATCATTGCAGTGACAACATTTCCAGAGTGCTTACCACATACCAGACATCATTCTAAGCACTTTACATGTATTCTTTTAATCCTTACAACAGCCTATGAAGTTGGTACTATTGTGTCTACAGAGGAATACAGTAAGGCACAGAGAAATTAAGAAACTTGTTTCAGGTCCCACAGCTTAAAAATAGCAGAACCAAGGCCTGACCCCGGCAGGGTAGCTCAAGTGTGTCGCTGACGCACTACATGCTTCTCAAGGTCTTTGTAGTTGAGACCTGAGACTGCTGTCAAGTCCGACCTCAGAGCTACAAAAGACCAAGTAGCTGCCAGTGAACACCTGTGCTTCCCAGCAAAACCCTAGAGTGGCAATTTTGGCAAGTTTGGGGGTTGAGGTTTCAAAAGACAGCAGGATTCTTCTACATATTGACAGATTTGAGTAAGACCCAACCACACCAAGCCAGGGAGAGGGAGAGCCGCATTCTGAAGGACTTCGCATGATAAAAATAAATTCTAAATGCCTTAGCTGGTCATTGTCAGGACTGGTCTTTTGAAGCTTTTAAATATATTTTTGACCAAAGAGAGAAAAGAGGCTCTGTTGCCTCTTAGGTTGGCAGCCCTGTGTGTGCGGACGGGATAGATTGATGCTTACCTGGAGCAAAGTGCTGTAATTCCCATCACGGGGCAGTTAGGGGTTAAGAATCACTACAAGGTTTCGATTTCCCGTAATTCTTCAGCAGGTGGCACGTGTGGCTGTGCAGCTGAAATAGGGGTTCAGAAGTCCGCTGCTGACCGCTTCCCACGTCACCTCCCTGCATACTCTAGGTGCTGTCATGGCTCACTGCTCTACCGTTGCGGCAGATGTGCCAGCAGCAGCCTGGGTGAGGAAACACAGACTGTTTCTGAAGCTTCGGCCCAGTCTGTGAGGCAGGACGCGCCAAACTCCTGCTCTGGGTGGCGGGCTGCCCATCTCTCACTCTGCCGCCCGCTGCTTGATCTTAGAAGAGAGACGTTCCTATGCAGGATCCTCGCTGCCCTCTGAACTTTGGAAGGAAGGGCTTCTAGTGGGAAAGCTCCCACAGCCCACTGAAATGGGTAATTTTTCACGAGTTGTTCCCTTCAGAAGCAGGTACCCTTCCTCCCATCAGTCATGAGACCTCGTTCATCCATCGGCTTACATTTCCTACAACGTTCTGCCCACTGGGGTTTTTGTGCCAGTTTCTGACCACGAAGCATTAGAAGATCCGGCACACCCAGCGTGAAACCCCAGCAGGGGTGTGTCGCCTGCTGTCCCCCACGCTTGCCTGGAGGGGAGCCCCAGTCCGGCCTCTGCCCAAGTCTCCTTTCTCCAGTTGACCAAACTCTGCGGCCCCAGCATGGAGGAGCAGGAGTCGCACAAAGAATGTTCACTAAGTGTCATTGGATTGCGAGACTCAGTTATAAATTCAAGAAATATTTATGGAGCATCTGCTATGTGCCAGGCACGTGATCGGCCCTGGACAGAAAATGAGGTAGAACACAGCCAAGGCCATTGCCTTGAAGCAGCTTGCAGTCTTGGGGGGTGGGGGGGTGGGCAGAGGGGTCAGATCATCAATATCTACACAGATATGTAAAATAATTATGTTTGTAATTAGCACTCGGAAGGAAAGAAAGAGAGGGCTATAGTAGAGAATAACAGGGTAGCACCTTCTTGGGGTCTTTCTGAGGAAGCTTGAAGGCCGAAGGGAAGAACGCTTTAGGCAAAGGGGTCAGAAAGAGCTTGGGGAGTTCTGGGACTTGGTCCAAAGGCGGGGATCACAGGGGTGTGGGAGGGGCAGGGCCTTGGGGACCACAAGAAGGAACCTGTTTATTCTAGACAACAGGAAACTAGGGACAGGTTTTCAGTTGGGACCTGACATGTGATCAAGGATCACGCTTGTCTTCTTTGTAACAAACGACTTCTTGAAGAGCAAAAGCAGAAGCAAGAAGGTCGGCTGGAGCAGGAGCGGTAGAAGTGGTGGATCTGAAGGAAGACCACGTTGCAGGGTGGTGGGGGAGGCAGTGGAAGGAAAAGCTTCACCTGGTCACATACAGCTGAGATGCTCCAAGACTGGAAATGGGAATGGCTGCTGGAGGTAGATTTAAAGGCTGGAGTGGACCAAGGTGGGTAGGCAGCCAAGAGCAGAGGAAAGATGTTAAGAGAGACTCAGTGTTAATAGTGAGTTGTACAAGGGCTCCTGGATGCTGGGCAGGGCTCACAGAACCCAGGGCCCCAGGGAGACCTGGCGCCATCTGGTCACACAGCAGTCAGTTTCCCTCACCCAATTACTGAGCCGTGACCGCCCTTTGGCTAGAACAAGGATGAGGATGGAGTGGGGTGACATGAAATGACATTTGGGAAGTACCTTCAAAAGATGTGGTCAATACTCCTAGCAACTTGATTAATCAGGTCTGAATAGGGACAGGTAGCAAGCCCTCAATAGCTAAATCATAATTCCCTGATTCCTTTATCAGAAGTAAATT
This sequence comes from Noctilio leporinus, assembly GCA_004026585.1. Taxonomy (NCBI): domain Eukaryota; kingdom Metazoa; phylum Chordata; class Mammalia; order Chiroptera; family Noctilionidae; genus Noctilio; species Noctilio leporinus. Next base: position 32,469 of record PVIW01003056.1, on the reverse strand, counting down.
AGAAAATGGTGGACCATGGTGGGGAGAGGGTGGTGGAAGTGGGAGAGGGTAACAGGAGGGTAAGCAATGTTGGGGAAACCTACAATTAAAAAATAAACTATTAAATAATAAATGTTAAAAAAAATTGGTGGACCAGAGACTTCCCCGAACCCAGATTTAAAGGATCATTAACAGTCTGCACTGATCCTTCAGCCCAACCCTTCCCCCCGGGCAGCCCTGGTCCCGTGCCCCCACCCATCCCAGGCCTCTGACGATACCCTTCCTGAGAGTTGAACTCTACCCTGAACACACTCGAGAGCTACAAAAGTCTTTATATTAATTCACCCCTGCTCCTCACTGGTCTTTCTGAACTATTGGAATTCGACTACTTCTGCCACATAATGACCCCTCAGGAACTGAAGGTGACCCCCACAGTCTGTTGCGCCTTCCCCATGCCAAACAGCCCCTCCTCTCTCGGGCCCCTCTCAGATGACAGATTTCTCCGTCCTCCATCCTAGTCCATGTGGACCCCGGACCCTCTGTCAGCGGGGCCATCGTGTTCCTGTCAGCCAGTCCTGTCAGCAGGGACCCGTGAGCAGTCTGGTTTGAGTTTGCAAGGACAGGCTTTAGTGATGATGGGTCCTTGTGACCGACACTCTCAGTGGCTATAAAAGAGCCCCCTGCCAGTGTGATGCCAGTGCTGATGCACATGGGCTGGGTCTGGGGCACAGAGCCCTGAGATTACTCGGGAAGACAGATTTTCCTAAGTGTCTAATTATCCTCTGAGATATACAGAAGGGAGGGGCACAAACCGCATCACGGAACGCTAGTGGCTTAGCACCCGCTGGAATGACAAGAGGCTGGATCTGTCCCGGGTTCTCCCAACAGGGCAAGCAGGAGGTGTTTCCTGTGTCTGTGGAACCAAGTGTCCCCAGGCCTCCTGGGCCACAGGGGAACATTAACCTCTATGCGGAAAGTAAATGCTTCCCTGAGCCCGCCCCTCTGTGGCCAGCAGGAGTCTGGGCCTTTCCCAGAGGATCCCTCGCCAGGCGTCTCAGAGCCCGGGGGTGCTCACCCGGGCCTCTCGCTTTCCCGAGCTGCCCTTCGCCTGGAAGCAGAGGCTCAGATCCAGGGCTGAACACCAAAGCTTGACTTCCGATGTTCTCCCCTCACTTTTATCTTCAAGCTTCTATTTCCCCAGCTTGTGTGCAGCTCTTGGGGATCCCAGTAAGACGTCACGTGCCCAAAGTGATGCACACCAGACCCAAATCCTGGGTGCCCTTGTGGTGTGACCGGGCTGCCCAGGCCTTGAATCCTAGCATGTCCCTTGCTGTGGCGTCCCCTCAGGAAGCCCCCAGTGTGGACTTAACCATCGGAAGTGGGTGGACATGGGAAGTAAAGGGGTGCTGAGGTGCCTGTGATGCAGGATGTGGGGTGGGTGGGGTGCAGTCTGTGGGAGGAGCGTCATGGACATGGGGGAACATGGGTGGGAGGCCCCTTGGAGGTTTCTCTTTCAGGCCTTCCTGGTCCCACTGTGGGTCTCAGAGCTCTGGGTAATCCTGACACTCAACGGGTCTGCTTCTTGCCTGGATCCCAAAGCATGGAATTTGCAGGTTACTTTCAAATGTTAAGGAAGTAATGCAAAGAACATATCTGCCCAGGATGGCTCTGGCCACACTCATACCTAAAGTTTTAGAGTGACAAAATTGTTCAAGACATAGAGCCCATAAAAGAAATAAGAAAAGGCGCCCTGGCTGGGTGACTCAGTTAGTTGAAGCATCGTGCCATGTACCAAAAGGTTGTGGCTTCCACCCCTAGTCGGGGTGAAAACGGGAAGCAAACTATCCATGTTTCTCTCTCACATCATTATCTCTCTGTCTCTCTTCCTCTCTTGGAGAGGATTACAAAATAATAAAAGGCATCTTGGGAGGTGCAAAGGGTGAGATGTAGGCTGACTCATCTCTGTACAGTGAACCTTGGTGAAAGGGGTGTTCTGGAGCTCTGTGCACCCTGGACCAGAAGCCAGGCAGGGTGTGTCTGCTGGAAGTGGGGGATCCTGGTGGCTGAGAGCTTTGTAATCTCTTCATACTCTGCATTCAGGATGTCTCCTGTGGGATGAACCTTCTGGATCCTACCTGGGAACCAGGAAAGGTACATACTCTTATCTAGAACCAACTATACTTCCAGCAACTGCTCAATAGCAATCCCACCCCTTTCTCTAAGGGGCAGCAGCAGCAGCCTTAGCCACTGTGATGGGGAGGGGTCAGGCTGACCTGAATTTCTGGATACCCTTTACCAGTCATGCAGGGACCCCACCAGTGCCTTTGGGGGTAAAGAGGTTTAAAATGAGGTACATTTTAATTAGACTATTTTTAGGGGAATCTGTGTGGGACCCAAATGAAGATTAAGAGGGTCTGCAATGTCCCCAGCTAGACAACAAGACAACAGCATCAACCCAAAGCTATGGGAGCATTTACGAGTCAGTCTTGATTAATAGGGACCCCATCTTTAGCTTCCAGTTATTATTTTGGCTGTGACATGGCTGAAGGAACATGGGGGATTTTACAAAGTGCAAAGGGGCTCAGTCAGGTCACTGGCTTTGATGAACAGACCCACTTACACAGGATATAGGACACCAAGGAGGAGAGAACCGATACTAGGAAAATAGCTCCTGACTCCACGGAGGAAGATCATTCCCCACCTGGGCACTGCGGAACCTCAAGGACGTCCGGAGCCAACATGGGGCCTCCGGAAGATGTGATCTCGCTTATTTAAGAGAAATGCAGATTCTAAGCCTGCCTGACAGCGTGCTTTGCCAATGCTTGTCCACTTCCGGAGAGCAAGCTGGTCATGAGAGGGCCGGGCTGGGGCCTGGGGCAAAGAGAACTCCGGGAGCTCCAGCCCTGCCTGCCTTGTCCTGGCTCCAGCCAGCTCTAAGTCACACCCCAGGCCCCCGACACACAGGTAAACACACTCGTGTGCAACCTCGGACCCTCACTGCTGCAGTGGACAGGTTTGAGCCCGCCCACATAACGTGCTCACATGCACAGAAAACTCATATTCACATTCTGGTCCCTCCTGCCCAGGATGCAGGTTCCCAAGACTCAGCCAAGATCTCTGTTCCCAAGCCCCCTGCCCCTCCCTGCTCGGTACTGCTCAGTGATGCCTGGGTTGGAACCACGGTTCTGACCCTGCTCATTATCCTGGGACTTCCTGTAAGAAGTCTGGAGGTGTTAGTGGCCCAAGCACCCAGGGAGTAGGCTACATTCTCCAAGCTGAGTTTCCCTCCAAGGCTCACTGATCTGCTTCTACTTTCCAGGAAAAAAGGATTCACAAATAAGTACGTTGCAGGCAACCGACTGCTGGCACCATGTCTGACCTGCGTATTTACTATGAAAGATACGATCTTCAACACATTACAAAATTATTCTCTGTGAACTTGAAAATCACCTAGTGGCGCCATTATTTTTACCTTGATGGTGCTTTGTTAGTTAAGTAACATGAATTCTAGGAGTTCATCACCAATCATGAGTGCCCGTCCACCTGTCAGCAATGTGGAGAGGGAGTGCCAAGTAACATACATCTCGTATGCCTCTGAGGCAGCCATAGGGTGGAAATGTTTCACATTTGAACCAACACGAGTACCTGCTGGGTTATAAATACTGGCAACCTGTTGTTGCATTGTAGGGTTAACCGGCAGGCAACTTAATCTATAGTGATGAAGCTAAATTAATAGGGGTCTGTGGTTAAAAGGCAAAAATAGTAGCCAATTAAAACCACAAGCAGGTGGTTCAGTGGATTGTCCCTGACCTGCTAACCCAAAGGTTCGGTTCCCAGCCAGGGCACAGAACCAGGTTGCAAGCCAGGTCTCCAGCCAGGTCCATAGCTGGAGGCAGGTGAAAGGCAGTCATACATTGATGCTTCTCTCCCTTTTTTCTTCCTTCCCTGCCCTTCTCTCAGGGGGGAAAAATCTTTAAGAAACAAACAAACAAAAAAAGCCCACAAACACTCAGCCTAGTTCTTTAAACCCTCTGAGTGTGCATTTGGGTCGGAACTCAGCCATCTTCCTGCCAGCCTGGACCACCCAGGAGGGCTCCGAATTAGAATTTTCTGAAGACTCTGGAAACACATTAATGGATTTAGTTTATGCTAGGTGATGGGGGAAAAGCTTTGTTAAAATTCCCGCTGGGAAAGAAAACATAATTTGCTTGCAAAACATTCCTTGATGGGCCTGTAGGCTAGAAGGTGAGATGGGTGGAGGAGGAGTGTCCATCCATCTGAGATGAGATGGCCAAAACCCTCCTTTTGCCATGTCACTTATGTCATCATCCCCATTGTGGGCTGAATTGTGCCCCCACTACCAAATTCATACGTAGAGTTCCCGATCCCTAAGGTGATTTCATTTGGAGATAGGGCCTTGAGCAAGATAATCAGGTTAAATGATGTCTTAAGGGTGGGGCTCTGATCTGATGGAATTAGTGCCCTTATAAGCAGAGAGACCAGATTCCTCTGTGAGGACACTATGAGAAGGTTTACTGTCTGCAAGACAGGAGGAGAGTTCTTAGCAGAAACCAAACCTACTGGACCTTGATCTTGGACTTCCCAGCCTACAGAACTGTGAGGAAATAAATTTCTATTGTTTGAATCATGTGGTCTGTGATATTTTATTATGAGCTGGCTCTGAACAATTCAATCTCCTTACTGCAAATCCCTCCTCCTACCAGCTCACAACGCACCTGAGAACAAGGGTCAGGGGAGGGGCTGCAGGAGAGGATGGGCTCTGGGCTCTGATGGACCTTTGGATGGGCCCTGGTGGACCCAAGGACCCCGTGAGAGGTGGTGGGAATCCAGAGGCAGAGAGAAGCAGCAGAAATCAAGTGAAGGAACGTAGAATCCTCTCGAGAGGACTCTGGGCTCCCACAGGCTGCCTAATTGGATTTCAAGGCAGCAGGCCTCTTCCCTTCCCCCACCCCACCTTCTGTCTCCAAATAATCTTGCTTCCCACAAAAAATAAGAAGCCCTTTAGTCTGCTGGGACCTGTTCAGCGTCCCTGCCCTCTGGAGGCTCCTCCCAGGGCCCATCCTGCCGCCCCTGGGCTCCCCGAGCTGGTGTCTCCACGGCTCTTCTGGTCAGTGCCCTCCGTCAAATTAGCACAGCTCAGTGGGACTCTCTGACTATATATATACAGTAAAAACTCAAACACCACAGAGAAGTGCGAAAAAGGAAGTTAAAAAAAAATCACCTGAGGTTTCACCACTGAGAGATAATAACCATTAACATTTTTGTGACTTCAAAACTTCTGTCTCTTGAGCCTTCTCTCACGTTTCATGAATATGATTTTATGCAAATGCTGTATTATAAATTGCACTTTAGGAACCGACAGTTTTGCCCAAACAGGGTATAAAGGATAGTTTCTCACGTCAACAAATAGGTGTTTTTTTTTTTTGTCACGGCGATTTGGTGGCTGTCGAGTTGTACTGTTTGCCCCATTACAAGCCATCCCATCCTGACGGACGCAGGCTGTTGATGACTTTTTGCTGCTGCGACAAATGGCTGTGTGACAGATCTTCTACACATTGCACGTTTCTGTGATTAGCTCCTTTCCGTAAATTCCCAACGTGGACTGGAGGGTGAAAGGGCATGTATACTTCATGTTCTGATCTGACTATCTGACATCTTGGGGTGGCAGGGGCCTCCCTGGGGCCGCGCTAAGTGTGACCCTCAGATGAATGGGAAGTAACCGTTAAGCAGGGAATCAAGACCAGGTCAAAGGGGCTCCTTGAGGGCAGGGGCCCTGCTCCCACCCAAGGGGAGGCAGGGCTTTGGGACTGGGGGGGGTTCATTAAAGAGGGATTGAGAAATCTATAAACAGCAGAAATGACTGACAGGTGCTAATTTCTTCTTTAGTATTCACAATGGCTTTCTGTTAATTAAGAAGAGAGGGAGCCCAGGGGAGGGGTGGTGAGCTGGGCATTCTGGCACAGGCAGGCAGGCAGGCTGCCCATCCGGGGGTGGGTAGGGAGGCGCAGGCAGGAAGCAGCCAGGCCACAGCTTGACCTTGAGGGTGCAGGCCCGGACAGCCGGTCCTCAGAGAGACTCCTGCAGGAAGAGGTGATCGTGTCCAGGGCAGGCAGCCGCTTCTCAGGTTTCTTCTTTTGAACCTAGTGGCTGCCAGCCCTGGAGGAGACTGGGGACACATGCGACGTGGGTGAGGGCTTGCCAGCTCCCATTTCCCAGGGAGCCCTTTCCACAGGCTTCTCACGGGCAGGGCGGGCGCATTCTTCCCCAATGGCTGATGGAGAAAACGAGGCTGCGCGCAGGTCTGCAGAATGGGCCTGCTGGTGTGCGTGTGAGGCGCGGCGAGGACCCTGCCCTCTGTTGTTGGGCTGCAGGGATACAGCTGCAAGGTGGAGACCATCCAGGTGCCTCCCTTCATCACAGACCACTCTCCTCCCCCTGAGCGCCCCCCGCCCCCCCACAAAGCCAGGGCTGGGCTCCAGCTCTGGTCTGGGTCACTCTGGACAGCTGGGGGTACCTGGAGGTAGCCGGGATGTGTGCATGTGTGTGTACATGTCTGCCAGACACGCCTGCGTGACGATGAGTACGTGACTGTTATCTTCTGTTCATACACATTGTGGATATGATTGTGCGTGTGCAAATGAGACTCCGTTCAAATCCTGATTGTACCATGTTCAAGCTCTGCATCTTTGGTGACGCTACTGAACATATCTCTAATTCATTTTTCTCATTTATAAAATGGGAATAATGATTGGGCTCACTTCATAGGGTTCCTGTAAGGATTATATGAATGTGTGTAACACATTTAGCCTGGAACTCCCTTCTCTACTATTCTGTTTGCTTGGTGAACTCCTACTCGTCCTTCAAAACCCAGAAGAAGGTCTGACTGCATCAGGTTCATGTAACAGTATGAGAAGACCTACCCTAGGAACCCTGGGCTCAAGTACCCAAAAAAGGAGAGAGGAGCCTCTGCTCCCTCCCACATACCCCTACAGCAGTGGGAGGGCTCCCTGGCCAGGGGTCCTCACAGTCAGCACACAAATGTGCAAGTCATGGGTGCGTTGTGCACACACCAGTATAATGATGCAGACCGACTGAACATGCGCTCACATTCCCATGCACGGTCCACATAGATAAAGGAGGCACAACTACTTTATGTTCTCAGTACTCATAAAACAGAGCCCTATGGGCCCTTCAGTGACAAGGGGCTCACCTGTCCGCCTCCAAAGGAAAACTCTTAACAGAGTTGGTGGAAAGAAAAGGAATTTGTTTATGTAAAGGTCACATAGATTCAGATTAAAGGTTCTGCTGTTACGTCCCCATTCCCTTTAAAACACCCAAAAATATGCAGTCCTGCCAAATCAGGCCAATTTTAAAACAGAGAAGTTAGAAGTATAGTCTTCTCCTGGGAATCTAGGAGTTCATAGATCAGCATTTCCCAGTTTCAGTCCAACGTCCCAGCAGCTTCCATCCATCAGTACTCAGCTGGGGGAGGTCTTGTGCTTTCTCCCTAACGTTTAAACCGTGTGAAGGCTCCCTGACTCTGTGCAAAGCCCATGTTCTTCTCCTGTGCAAACCTCAAGTCCTGCGCAAACTGCGTGTGTCCTTCCCCTGCACAAACCATGCATGTTTCACTGAATGGCTGCCGCCTTATTTTCAAACCCCCAACCTAGGCCTTTGACGTAGTGGCCACGTCTGACCACTCGCCGCTCGCACGCAGCCCCATAAGCTTTTCGTCGCTATTCCGTGGTGAAAGCCCCTCCTATTTTACTTGGCGTGTGAAGGACAAAGTTTGTGTTCCATTGAGTCCCATCCCCCATTCCCAAACCGCAGGGAATGGCCTTCTTCCACTCTGTACATTCACAAATACAGGATTCACACATGTAGTGTTTGCACACAGATGTAAGCTCCACATTGTACACAAACATAACATAGACATAGAACTTACATGTACACACCTTGTGCACAGATAGGACACACATACAGTACTTGGCACATATACATAAGATTGATGTTTTGCACACAAACACCTGTATACACACAATGCACACGTACACAGAGTGCACACGTGTACACCTGTGGCTTATACCAATGAAGGATGGACACGCTGTTTACACACAAGGCAACACAAGGAGAATTAGTCACACGCTTGTTGTACACACCAAGCCACATAAACAGGCCTGTACAGTTATCCTGGGGAAAAGTCGCCCTGAGCCACTGCCCCTCCCTTTCACCTTCAGCGCTGAAGGCTGCATGGGGCCCACAGATGGGGAATTAATTGGTGTCATTAACATGTGGAAATGATAATGACTTCCCATCGATCCCAGTGGCAGACGCATGGCCACTCCAAGGAGGTGGAGCTGGAAGCTCCGGACTGGGGTCCGGGCCTCTTGGAGAGCCTGACCTGTGGTGGCCACACCAGGAATCCCTGTTCCTTCACCCAGGCTGCGGCTCCCAGAGCACAGTGGGAGGGAGGGAGTGGTGGAGGAAATCCAGGGGAGATTAGTGACTCTCCCAAGGTCACCTGGCCTGCTGGAGGACACAGGACTCCAGCCCCTTCCATCCACTTTCCTCCCCCTCCTGCCCTCTTCCCCACCCCCAGTTTCCTAGTCTTCGTCCCTCCATCCCTCTGTAGAAGTCTTTGTCTCTCCTTGTCCGCTCCAGGCTCTTGCTTGTTCCTGTGAGCTGGCTCTGTTCCAAGACTCTGTCCTCTGCTCCTGGAGCCTTTCTTTGGTGGGCCTCAGACCACAAGGTGATGCAGCTCAGCTGTAGTGGGGGGAGGGTCTGGGCTGCAGTAAGAAGAAGGCTCAGAGGTTGTGGTTGGAAGAACAGACAGACCTGTAAACTCCTGCGCCTTCTTCAAGATGCTGCCTCCTCTAGGAAGCCTCCCCTGACTGGTCCCACCCCTCGGGTCCTGGGAATCAGCCTTTCTTCCGTTCTAGCCCTTATCTCACAGGATTAGGTCTGTTTAATCATCTTCCCCACAGTGATATGAGCCCTTTAACTTTGCAGCTACCTTAGACTTAGTTCAGAATAGGTAAATAGTAGGTGCCTAATGAATGTTGAATATGGAGATAGAAAGACTGAGAGACAAAAGGCAGAAACCGGAGCTGGAGAGCATGTGCTCCAAGGCATGGTGAGGGGGCAGGTGGCCCCTGACCTTGCAGGCTGGCCTGGGGATCAGTGTTCTGCAGAAAGTCTGAGATTTCTGGAGGCCTTTCCAGGCTTGGGGTCCGCCTTCCTACCTTGCCCTTGCAGGAGAGGAGCCTGCAGTGAAGTAGCTGAGGGTCCTGCAGCTGGAAGTGGGGCTGAAAAGTGGCCATGGGCCGGAGGCCAGAGGGCCTGTATTGACAAAGCCAGGTATAGGGTGTGTTCGTAGCAGCCTTGTTCATAACTCCAATGGGACCTAAAGACGGGATTCAGATGGAGGATTCAGACGTGGGCACAGAGTCTAAGCTCATCCCAGTAGCCCCCCAGAAGCCCAGCCTGGGCCAGACCCCTGGGGTCACCCCCAGACTGCCTGGTTACACTGAATTTGTTACTGTCACTGCATTTCCAGGGCTTCTAATGAGCTGCTAATGAGCTGTCAGCTAATTATGAGAATTAAATGGGGCAGCCGGGCTGGGCTGAACTTTCGCTGAAAGCTTCTGGAATATCGGGAAGAGGAAGGGTTCCTTCCATCAGCCTCCTGGCTCCACACACCTGACCGATCTCAGCCCTTGTGCGGATGGGGTGGAGGTGTTTGACAGTGGATAGGGCAGGGGAGAACCCCAGCAGACCCAGGATTAGGCAGGTTCCAGCTTCATGGGTAGGAGGGGCTGCCCCCTGAGTGGAGCCGAGGGGCTGCGGAGGCTCGACTCTCTGTGACCTTGGTCACTCACGTCCCCCTGGGTCTAGAGTCTATCACCAGGAGTGTCAACCTCATTTCCACCAAGGGCCACATCAGCCTCTCTGTTGCCTTCAAAGAGCTGAATGTATGAAGGTAGCTACTCCTCAACAGTTAAGCCAGCCGGGTAGAAACGAGGTGCTGGGCTGAAGGTGCCGGGCCAGATAAAACAAGGAGGAGGGCTGGATTCGGCCAGAGGCCTTGTGTTTGCCACCGGTGGTCTATCTTCCTGTCTGTGAAATGGGCCAGGAAGAGGGCAAGGGCTGAACGAGATCATCCCTGCAGGTCCTTTCTCCCGTCGCAGACCACTTAGGACCCTGTGAAGCCTCTGTCTTTACAGATGGGAATCAGATGCCTCCAGCCCTGTGCGGTTGGGGACTTGTCTGGGGTCCCATGAAATAATTAGTGAACTTTTATTCACTAATAAAAGTGGAAAATTTTTTAACCAGCTCAAATGTTGACAAAGCCAGGTGCAGGATGTTCGTAGTAACATTATTCATAATAGAGGCAAACTGGAAACAACCCAAATGTCCATCAACAGAAGAAGGGCTACATAAATTGTGACATATCCACACTATTAGTACGCAGCAATGAAAAAGAACAAACTAGTTCTGATAGGCATGGGGTTCAGCCACTACAGTTGAGCTGAATAATACTTGTTTCCCAACAACATGGTTCAAATTTTAGTTTCCATGGTGTATTAACTGCAATTGCATAAAATGCAAACTTCCCCTGCTGGATTTTCTGTCTGTACGTCACTATGTAAATAACAGGTACCCATCATGATCGGTGCCCAATTATGTCACTTTTTTCTAAGCCTGCCTGAGATTGGCCACAGGGCATCTGCTGTTCCTTTCACACACAGCAGTCCAGTGGGTTGTCTTCTTGTCTTCAAGTTATACAGTCACGTGACATTCTATAAAACCGATTGTCAAAAGCAGGAATTAGCCAACAAAGATGAAAACGCAACCAAGAAATGAACATCGATCAGGTTGGTTTTGAAGAAACAGCTGACTGTGAGGGTGCTGACGCTGGACTCAGGGTGCTCAGCCATCGGCACTTCGTGACAGCAACTTACTGGCACAGGTGAGGGAACGGACGGAGGTGTCCCAGAGAAAGTGATGCTCGAAAAACACTCCACACTTTAAGACATAGTTCAGGACATTGAAAGCACAAAGGACAAAATGTTGGGAGGCTGATCCAAACTTGGGAAATAGTAGGCCAACTCACCAAGACACAGAAAAGATACTCGCTCCATATCAGCAATTACAGGAAGAGCAGAAGCTGCTTTTGGTAAGCTTGTTACAAAGAAATAATACCCTCAGGTTGTTAACCTTGCAGGGTACTAAATAAATATTGGTGTTACTCACTTTTAAATTTCCCCATGCATTGATAACCAACAGTCTGAGTTGTTAATGTTTTGATTTAGAAGTCACAGGACGTTCATCTTCCCCCTTGATTATCAAGATCACTTTGCGTGATTTCAACCAGCGTGCAGTCATGTTCCTGGTCCCTCGCTGCTGTGCTGAGCAAGGACTGCTGGTTACACAACAAACAGATGAAGCTCACAGGGCTGGTGTGGAGGGAAGAAGCCAGATGCAGAAGAGTACATACCTTATGGTTCCATTTATACGTAGTCCAAAAGGAGGCAAAATTAATCTAGGAGGATAGAAGCTAGAAGAGCAGCTGCCCCCGGGGGGAGGAGGAGCTGTAAACTTGGAAAGGTCATGCGGAAGGCCGCCGGGATGCTGGAAATGGTCTATCGTTTGATTTGGATGATTATTCTACTATAACATTTATAGGTAAAAATGTTCTAGTATAATATAGATTATTATATTACTATATGTGTATATAGAGTAGTATAGTAATGTATATTTTATTTGGTTCCAGGCATGTATAAATTTGTACACATTATATTAAGTTGTGTGGATCAAGTTATAATTGTGGACTTGACTGTATGTACATAATAAGGTCGTCCTAAATAAATCATTTCTTTGGAGAAATTCTGTGAGCGCCTCGGCGTTTTATGTGGCGCCATCTTCTAGGAGTTGACAGTATTTGACATGGCTAGCCTTTTTCTCCTTCAGACTCTCTCCTCCCTGGCTTCGTGACACTGCTCTCCTGGTGTCCCTCATGCTCTCCGACTTCTGAGTTTGCTCCTTCACCTCCCTCCTGCCCTGCTCACCTCCCTGGTGCTGGTCCTGCCCTTGAGCACCGCCCTCCACCCCGGAGCCCCAGCATGCCCACAGCCCCCCTGACCTTGCCGGGCCCAGCTGTGCTCGGTGATTTGACCCTGTCACCCCTGTCACCTCCTCCTGTTCCTGGAAGGAGGGAGGGAGGGAGGGAGGAAGAGAGGAAAGAGAGGAAATAGGAAAGAAGCGAAGGAAGGAAGGGAGAAAAGAAGGAAAGGAAAGGCTGCTGGGGAAGGAAGAGGCCGTGCAGGGAGAGGTTGTGCTGGCTGAGCTGCTCAGGGCGGACCTGAGCCTGATCCCGGCTCTAGAGAAGTGACGCCCATTACAGCCTTCCCAGCCAGCCGCGCGCCTCCCCGACCCAGCCCGGAACTCCACACCATTAGCCACATATGGCATTTCGAAATGGCTTTTTTTTTTTTTTTTTTTTTTTTTTTTTTTTTTGGCGAACCCCAAAGACATTGCTAAGATTTACATTTTCAAATATATGCTGACCTTTTTTTCCTCTTTCTTTGAGTTCATTTGTCATCAGTGTATAATTGAATCAATATATTTCCCGATCAGCCCTAAGATTGAATAAGGTCACGGGGAGCCGTGTGTGGGCATTAGACATCATTATTTCACTCCGAATGAGCGGCCATGGTGCGGGCATTCCAGGCGCCAAATGAAATTCTATTAGATTCTATTACACTTTTACAATTATAGAGACGTTCCAATATTACAAGGGGAAATGAAGTCATAATAAAAAAGCCCAGAGGTGTATTACAGAGAAATGGGCACACTATTTTTCTAGTTAAAAACTTGATGGAAGGAGCTCTGCTGGATTTCGGTTGCCGAGCTGTGACCTTGTTCTCCAAGGCCCTCCGCCGCTCTGCCTGGCTCTTCCCTCCTTCCGCAGCGTCTACCAGCCAGGGCGTGGCCAGGGCGGGAGTCCCAGAGCTAGCTGAGCCCTCTGTTCAAACTGAGTCCAGCTCCTGGGTCCCAGCAGGCTCAGATGTGTTCCAAAAAGATGTCACACCTGGGGAAACGGAGGCCGCCCAGACACGGAACCGTTCTGGGCAGAGTCCCAGGGTGTGTGAGAGAGAATGACATGGCCTGAGCTGGCAGGCTGGTGGGTGGCTGAGCTTGCAGAGGGCTGTGTGGGTTTGGGGGCGGCTGCCCCTGCTGGACCCCCTTCATGTAGGGCAACGTTGGCATTTTGGAGTGCTCACTGCTCACTCCCTGCCATGGAATCCCCACCCCCACACACATATAACTGTGCTACAGTGAGTGAAGGGTCCCTTCACCCTGTCCTGACCCTTCCAGACAGAGTTCTACCCAGCCTGGGGGTAGAGATAAGACAGAGCTCAAGGGCTAGCCTGGTGGGCTTCCTGAAGGAAGGGGCCAACCAATGAAGCCTTGAAGAATTGGGAGGATGTGGATGAAGCGATTAGAGAGGAAGAGCCCTGAGCTTGGGGTGGGGCGCGGTGCAGAATGATGAAAGTGCTGGTACAAGGATGAGGGGGTGGAGGGTAGTTTAGAAAGCAAAGTTTAGAGAGTGGACAGATGGCCTGGGAGCCAGGATGAAGGGGCTGGATCTCAGCCTCTGTCCCAGAGTGGGGTGATTGTCTTGGGAAATCTGAGGTTAGGGAAGGGCCCGGCCAGGATGGGGCTGGGGGCTGCCTATGAGGGGCTAGCTATCCGGGAGGGGCACAGCTGTGTGGCGAAGTGAAGGCTGAATAACTAACTACCCACTGTGAGATAGGACAGGGATCCAGGGAAGGGGGTTTAGGAGGTCCATGGGGCCTGGGTGGAGCTCAGCCGCCAGGGCCACGCTGAGAGGACAGTGATGGAGCCTCTTGGGAATAGGCCAGGGACCCTCCCCTTCTCCTGGGCCCTGCCCAGGCACTGCTGAAGATCGACTGGTGGACAGATGAATGGATTTGGGGAAGGTTTCCCAGGAACACTTTAATGGATCGGATGACGGTTCAGGAAGTTTTCACTTCCCTATCTCTGGGGAGGGGCGTATTTTCCCTTCCACAGGTGTTGGACTTGGCCAGGTATGATGTGCAGAATTCTAAAGCTGCACTCTGCCCCCCAAGATTTCCTACCTGTAGTTATTCAGTGAAACACTAACCTAGGAACTGCTGTGAAAGGATTTTACAGATGTAATTCAAGTCCCAAGTCAGCTGATTTCAAAATGCAGAGATTAGCCACGTGGGCTGGACTCAGGTGAGCTCTTTGAAGGCAGAGCAGTTTCTCTGGTTAGCAGCAGAAAGGGAAGCCAGAGAGACCCAAAGTGCACGGAAGGCTTGTTGCACCATTGCTAGCTAGAGGATGGAGGGGGCCACGTGACCAGGAATGTGGGTGGCCCACAGGAGCTGAGCCCACCCTGGCTGACAGCCAGCAAGGAAGCAGGGACTTGGTACCACAGGCACAAAGAGCAAGGCTACAGCCGCGATAGCCGGAACGAGCTTGGAAGAGGACCCCGAGTTCCAGGTGAGACTGCAGTCAGCTGACACCTGGATTTCAGGCTGAACAGAGAGCCACCGCCCCGAGCTGGACTGACAGACGGTGACCCAATAAAGGGGTGTTGCTTTGGGCTGTGAAATTTACTGTGATCCATTACAAAGCCTTAGGAGACTAACACACCCTGTGATCTGTTTGGACGATGGTGGTGACAAGGTATGGGTTCCGGAACAAGACATTGTCCTTCTGCTCAGCCTCTTGTGTCCTTTGATGGTGTGAGAAGCACGTGGCTGGGGAGCAATAGCCCCTTCTGGCACCCAATAAACACCAGCTGCCAACCCAGCCAGCCTGCGTGCTAAGTGGTCACCCACAGCTGTGGACCCGGGAGTGAGGAAAGGAATGTTGTTATAAGTCACAGAGTCCTGGAGTGGCTTGTTTCGCTATAATGGTCCAGTTAACAGTTGGCTGTGACGAACACTTTCATCTGAGCAGCAGCTGGGGACAGGCTGGGACAAGAGGCAGGGGCTGCGTTGAGGTCTTAGAGAAGCACTCGGTCCACTCCCACTTTGCTCAGCCTGGGTTAGGGCATTCAGAGGTCAGCTGAGTTTCCTTACAACCATGCTGGGCTTCTGTGTGCTCCCCCTGCTGGATTCACCTCCTGATCTCACTGTGCCCTGCTGGGCAGTCTCCCTGGGTAAGGTTTCTCCAAGGAAGCTGGCACCCTGCCACCTTTCCCTTGCTCCCAGGTATAGCCTCACCTTTGCCCACCCAAACTCTGCCACTGCAGACACTTCCAGGGCGGCGGGTTCTCTTCTCGCTACAGCACAGACAGCTCCAGCTGGCCTCTGACCTTCAAACTTTCTTGGAAGATGTCAGGTACCTGCCCCCACTCTGGGGGAACACAGGTCATGTTCCCCAGAGAACCCCTCTGAAGACCCGGTTGCCCTTTCCCACCTCTGGGGAAGGAGATGACCAGCACATGAAAGCTCTCCAAAGAAGCCCTGGCTCCCAAATCTTACATCCATGTCTGGTTTCTCTCTCCTGTCAGCTGGAGGTAGTGACTGCGTGAGGAGCAAGTACAGGATTCAAAACTGTCTTCTTCCCTGAGCTGGGTGAAAATAAGTGGCCTGCGTGATACCCTGCCCCATGTGTTAGTGCGCTTTACCTACAGAGAGGGGCACCTCCTACGTAACCACCACACGGCCAGCAAAACCCGCCAACTCACATTGATGTAAAGCTGAGATATGGTCTTCAGACCCCCAGATCAGCTTCTAGTTCTCACGCTGTCAGTTTCTGATCTTTGTTGCTTGTGGCCCATACACATTCAACATTCTCAGGTATTCTGCTTGTTACAGGCCTTCCAGAATACGGATCGCTTTCAATAAATTCCTATACCATCTTTGAAGCATTTGTACACTTTTATTTGCACTACACTCATTGCATCATCCAAATAGTTTCCACGTAGGAACGTTCAAGCTCAATGCAAAGTTTGATGCAGATTTGTTGCTCTGCTCAGTCATTTTGTATGTGACAGTCACGTAATAAACATGTTCACTCAATGACATCTCCTGCCTCCACTGACTACTACAGTGAAGTTGTTATCATTCACACATGTGCATTCCAGTCCACTCTCCATAGCTGCCAAGTTACACTGATGTCGCACAAACTATTCTTATTATGCTGGTCATATTCTGGACAGAACCTGTCATATATTTTTGCTACCACCTATCTGTCATCTATTTCCATCATCACTTCCCTCGCTTTCTCATCTGTCTATATCAATTATCTATATCTATGTCATCTATATATCTATAGAATACTCTGTGTTCCCATTGATACCTCCAATTCCAACCCAAGGTCCATTCTAGTTTTTCCCTTCCTTATTTTTATCTCCCTTACCCATAGTTTGAGACATGGATCCCATTAGCCTCAATACATTTACATATTTGACGTATTTGATTCGTGCCCCTGTATATAATCAGGCTCCTCCTTCTGCTCTGCTCTCCCACGAGGTGTCTTCTGCACCCTGCCTGTGCTCTGACCACTGTGGTTGACCACCTTCCATGGGGGCATACTGCTTGACCTGCTCAGGTCCGGCACCACATCCTTCTTGGGGCCGCTGTGGCTTCCCTTGGCCTCTGGGGCAGACGTTGACCTTACTTGGCTTCACCTAATAGCTTTTGGACAAAACTATTCTTTAAAAGAAGGGAAGAGAAGAGAAGGAGTAGAAAAAGCTATTTAAAGTCCCTCTCCCTTGTGATGCAAGGCTGCCCCCTTTCCTGCAGGCCCTATGTGGTGCTATTATTTTGCAGACCTTAGGATATCAGACTGGTGGTGAGTGGTCCTGTTTGTGTTCAGTTGTCCTTTCTATTCCCTCTACTTAAACTCTCTGCCTCAGCCATTTCATCTGTAAAATGGAGAAGATTGCACCCACCTCACACCTTGTTTTATTGAGAGGATGCAATGCTCTAGGCCCAGATCACTGTAAGCCTTCTAGCAGGGCCTGGCCCCAGGGCCTTGTCACACAGCTCCTGCCTTTCTCTTACTGCTCCAGCCCACTCTGGGCCATTGCTCAGACAGAAGTACACCTGGATAAACCTAGGGTCTCTCCCTTCATCCCCCAGGTATTCTTTAGCAGCATCTCTAAGACACTTTCAGGGCCGGCATGCTGAGTGCCGACTTTGTATCCTCACTGGGGCTGTTTGAGTCCTGACAGGTTTGGACCTTGGCTGGAGGGCAGAGGCAGGCCCTACCCCCAGGGACTAAACTTGGCCCCTGCTGCAGGCTGACGTAGATCTGGGGCTGAGCCGGGGGCACCCTGGTACCCCCACCCGCCAATGCACTGGAGACAGACCTGGATCATGGATTGTTGGCTCAGAGGAACTACATAGCTGCCCCGGAGAGTGTGGGCTCATTCCTGAGGTTTAGACATGCCCTTCCCCTGCACATGAAGACTCCCCTGTTGTCTCTGAGATGGGGTGCATAGCAGGACGGGCAGTGCTCAGTGGCCAGGTGCAGGCAGCCCATGATTTTGAGGATATGAAGGCCTGATAGCAGCTGTGTCATAATACAGGACAGAGTCTGAGCAAGCAAGAGGATAAGGAAGAGATGCTGATTGCCACCAGGAGCCTGGGTGGGGTGGGGACAGGAGTATCTATGGCCACATAGGCCGGAACCTGGGAGGCCGGACTTCAGAGTGGATAGCAGCCGCACTGGACTGAGTCCTGACAATGTTCTGGCTTCTGTTCTGATGCACCTGCAGGCATTTCCTGGTGTGGACCTCTGATTACAGACTGGGTGTGACCCCTTGGAGCTGCTGACCCTGCACAGGACCAGTGTGTGTGGCTCAGATGTGACTCTGGGGTCCACTTGAAGGATGCAGTTCCTGTAATTCCTGAGCGATTCCTGGAGGAGACTGTAGGCCGCTCCTCTCTCCCCAGCCTTCTCCTAGTAGGAAGGGGTCTCAGGGCAGGAGCACCCTGGGGCGTGCAGGGCCCTCCCTGGGGGCCAGCCCCTCCCCTCCCCGTGGTTCGAGGCCCAGGTTCTGGCTGTGCAGAGGCCTGGAGCTCAAGGCTAATTGTGAATTAGGAGCCCAATTATGCCTGGCAGAATTGGCTCCGCGCTGCCTCCTCTTCCCGACAGACATGTATATTAATAGTTGGCACTTATTGAACCAAATATGAATATTCATCTTCATTTATATTTCAAGGCCTTTCCTCCTGGAGGCCCACAGGGCTGCGACCAGCTCCAGCCCCATCACGGAGCTGACAGTTCGCACTCCTGGGCCCTGACTCCTGGCTCGAGGGGGCGCCGCGAAGGCCTGGCTCCCAGCTGTCCACAAACACTCATTAGGGGCCGGACCCAGCGAGCTGCGGAGAATGTGTAATCGCGCCTGCGCTGCTAATTAGGGAGCTGATGGGGCATTGAGGGCGAGAGGACGAATTCTTTAAACAGAGGACGGGAAACTTGGAGAGCTGTAATTACTTGGAGCAGAGTTCGTTTCAGAACTTGGGAGCCAATGAGTCTGATGACAGCCTTGCTCGGAGGAGGGCGGGGTGGTAGGGGGCAGAGGAGGGACGGGAGGGCAGCGGCCCAGATACCCCAACTCCAGGCCTCCCCAGTTCCTGGCCCTTGTTTATTGTCCCCACCCCACCCCACCACTGCCTTCAGGGGCAGCTTCCTCTGCCTGGGAGTCACCTGGGGGTCAGGCTCCTGTCTCTCCGGGGGACTCCTCTGTTGTGGTGGGCTGTTGCTGGGTGCGCCTAGCTCTGCCATGGGCTGCAGATGGCCATCCACAGCCACCACTGCCCGGAACAGTGGGTCACAGTCCAGGCATCTATCAGACAGCTGACGTCCCTCTTTCCTGGTGTCAGCAGAGATGGGGGCTCTGGGCTCCCCAGATACCTGGGAGGGGGTTACAAGGGAGCAACTTCAGATCTCTCCCTAATAGGACTTCCTCCAGAATCTCCCATGTCACCTCAGGCCTCAGACCCTTATGGGAGGTGTTGATGTCTGGGTGACTCCCCCTCACGCTCTGCCTCCTCCGGCCACAAGGCCCACCACCCCGCCACACGTCTCCTGCAAAGCTCTCTGTCGGAAATCCCCTCCATCTTGCTCAGGAAAACCTGCCGCTACCAGCAGGAAAGAATGCACTGCCCTGTGTAGGTCTGTCTGCCCCAGGGCAGCCTCTCACATCATTCATATCAGAGCAGCTGAGGGGGCTACAGCCTGCTCCTCTACCCTCCCCCGCCCTGAGCACCCAGCGCCACCCAGGTCCTCCAGGACAGCTGTGGGCAGGAAGAGCACCGGTTGCATGGTCAACAGTGGACATGGGAGCTTCTGGGTGGACTGTCCTGTCTCTGTTCCCACCGGGCTGAGCTTCCTGCCTACCTGTCCCTGTAAGTGAGAGAATCCATCCAGTAGGTGCCCATGTCCCCTGCTGCCACCCGATGTGTGGTCATTGTTAGGTCTAAATCCAAACTCTGACGGGACACACTTCCTCAGTTAGCAGGCAGTATCCCCCTCGTCCCATCAGAGCCGCGGCTGCGTGGGCGGCCTGGCTTCTCCTGCCGGCCTTGGCTCCCCGCTTCTCAAGGAGAAGCTTGCGACTCACGCTGCGTTTTTAAGGCCTGAAGTCTCCCCCAGAAGAGTCGGCAGCGCGTCCTTTTATACCTAGTTGTGGTGATGGCAGTAACTCAAGCTGCCTCCGACTGAGCGCTTCCTGGTGCCTGGTGCTGGCCTGCGTGCTTCCCGCGTGTTGCCTCATTCAATCCTCACTGTCACCCTAAACGAATGCTGCTGTTACTCATTATTCCCCATTTTATAGGTTCAGGAAAGCTCCGTGGCTTGTTGGTAAGCCCACGGGGGCTTCGGAGGCCAAGACCCAGACTGGATGAGGAGAGGGGGCAGCAGGGTGGGGTCAGGTGCTGGACCCTCAGGGACCTGGGAATAGCATGGGCAGTGTGTTCACTTCTGTGCTGTCCTGCACTGTAGCCACTAACCCCACAGGGCCATTTCATGGACTAAAAGGAAATAAAATTACAAAGTGGGTCCCTCAGTCACGCTGGCCCCATTTCCGTGTCAGTGGTCATGTGTGGAACATGAACCTCTGTCATCACCAATCATCCCGCACTGGATGCCAGTAGCCTTCCGTGGGCTCTTCAGAGCCTCAAGGCATCGAATGTGTGTCTGGTAGGGGCAGGGCGGGAAGGGGCCCTGAGGGAGAGAGTTAAGAGCCCCACCCTCAGAGCTCAGAGCTGCCTCGGCAGCCCCCACTCAAGCATCAGAAGCTGCAATTAGCAGGTGGCAGCCACCACTAAAATCTGCCTTTGCCCTCCTCCGGAGGCTGGCCAGCTCACAGCAGCTTTGCTCTTTTTCCTGCTACAAGAGATCAGAAACAGAAGCATTCAGACTGCGCCTGGCTCTCTCCTCGCTCGGCATGAAGTCTGTGCCCAGCCCTGCCAGGCTCGGATTCCAATTAGGAAGTGAGGCTGCAGCCTTGGAGGGGCCGGCGCCCAGCCAGCAGCCCACCTGGCCACCTCCCCAGCAATCAGGAGCTAATTGTCACAGGGCCTTGCTCAGCAGCACTCCTTGCTTCCACAGGCCCAGCTGCCGCTCCCCGCTCCTCACTCCTTTGGAAGGGCTCTGCCCTTTGTCCCAGCAAGTTTGAAGCCATCTGGACAGAAGGTGGCAGCCCGTGTTCCCAGCATTGTGGACTTCCTCCCTGCCCCAGGCAGATGCTGGGAGAGGAAGATCCCTGAACGGTGCCCAGCTGGGGAGGCTGCTTCCATCTGAGCCTGTGCTCCAGTGCGTGAGTTCAGACGAGGACACGTGGGTACCCTTTGGCCTGTGCCTTACCATCTGGAGATGCAGGGGTGACAGTGGGATTAGGATGGAAGATAAGGCCTGAGGTGACAGTGAAGGTGGCAGCAGGGGTGCCAGGGTTCTGGGAGGTAGCTCTGGCTGGGCCTGGCAGGGGCATTTCCTCATCAAGACTACCTTGACTTTGGAGCTGATCCACACAGAGGTAGGGCTGAGGGAAAGGAGGGGCCACAGTTCCATTCTTACCTTGGCATCTTGCTCCACAGTTGGCAAAGTGCTTCTCCATTATTTCCACAGCTATGGGAAGCAAGCACGTTAGGACTGTCATTCCCATTCTGCATAAGGGGAAAACTGAGGCCCATGGAGGAAAACTGATTTGCTCCAGGTCACACTGTGTCCAAGGTGCCATGGAAACCTGACACTTACCTTCTTGCTCCTCAACCTGGGGCTCCAAATGGCTGTGGTCAACAGCTACCGGCAGAAACATCGGACGGTCGCTTAGCTTGGGGAATGTGACTCATGGCAAACAAAGCTGCATTTGGTTCCAAATGGCCTGGACTTGGGACTGTGGCTGACGTTTTATTTGGAGTTTAAGGGAACGTGACACAAATGAGGGCTCTATATACCTTGAAACCCACTCTGAGGATTTTGGTCCATGTGGCAAGGATAAAGAGGTACCCTAAATTTCCCAGTCCTCTGAGGAAGGACCCCTCTCTCTGAGATAACTGGAAACAATGGGAAGGGAGGATTTTGGGTATGGATTAACATATGAAAAAGGATTTCATTTGGGACCTTCATTTCTCTGTAAGAACTAATGATGAGAGAAAGATGTGGGGCTTACCCTCAGGGGGATTTTTCTATTGCTGCTTAGGGCTCTGTGGCCGTACTGTCTGTGGGTTCCTCATGCACCCTGTGGTTGAACCAGCTGGGACAGGGTGCTGGTTATAACTGAAGGTGGGGAACTAGCAGGGAGGGTGTGAGTGTCTCGACCAGCCTTGGATTAATCAATTAACATCCTGTTCTACCCTATTCAGAGGATTCTGGGGACTGTTGCTTTCTAGTAGGTGCTGAGGGAAAGGCCTTAGCTAGCTAGGAACACTCTGCTAATGGGCAACTGATGGTCCCCACTTTGTGCTGGTAGGCAGCCATGCCCCTACCTGGCAGACCAGAAAGACAAGCGAAAGCAAGAACTGGGTGACTGTAGGGAAGGGGATACTTCATCTGCCTCCCCAGTTCCTATGCCAGACCTTCCTCTGACCATTGTCTTCCCAGTTCCTGCCCAAGGAGGGCTTTACTAATCTGCTGGGTCAGAGCCTAAGACAGCAACTGGGCCAATGTCACAGCCTTAGTGGCGTCTGGCTGACCCAGGTGGGACATGAGTCCTGTGGCCACCTCTTCTCTGCTCATCCTTTCCGGTTCCATGTCCTGGGAGGAGTGCTGAACTCAGAACCTCTCCTGGGGCTTCTTTCCCTGTCCTCAGGCCCTTGGAGGCACTGATGCCACATCCAGGGACGTGATGGGCCCCGCTGAAGCCCTTGAGCCAATGGCTCGGGTTCCTCACGCCCCAGTCCAGCTGTTCAGAACATGGCACTCGGTGTTAGGCATTATGTTGCTATTAATGAAACTGATTCCCAGGCTGCTCTGCTCCCTGAGGACGGAGGGAAGGGAGGTGACTCGGGTTGGGACACGGGCATTCCTGGGACCCTGGTGGAGATCCTCTCTGATACAACAGCCCTGCCACCTCCTCCTCAACCTAGAATAGTTATTAACATATTAATTAATATTTAAAAACTCATTATGCCTTGATGATGGCTTCCTTAAGCTGCTTTTATATTAATTGCAGCCACTGAGGAGCAATAACCATATTTATGTGGCAAAATGGAGTCGTTCTAGTTAATTACGGAGGAGGTTTTATAGGCAAGCTTTGAAGCCCGCAAACAATCAAGAGTTGATGCCATGTCTTCTTCTTAGATTTTCCTTTAAATGGGATGCTGCTGTGATGGTTAGAAAGTTGTCTATGGTATGGAGGTGAAACCTTCCCATCAATACCCTACTTTCTTCTCCTCATGCCAGACCAGGGCACCTGGTCTCCCCAGCCACACAGCTCTAGGAAGGCCTGTCCTGAGGCTGTGGACTTGAGGGGAGAGGGCGCTGCTGGGGCTCTAACTCTGCATGCTGGGGATGCACCAACAGACAGCTGCACAGGCTGAGGTGCAAGGTCCGGAGACACTTGTCCTCCTTTCCTTAGCAAGGCTCTGGGTCTGAGCCCCAGCCTCGTGGGGGCCCAGTCCTCCGTCCGTGGTTAACATCAGCCTTCTGGGCAGGCTGTGCCTTCACCCATTTCAGTTCTCTGGGGGTGATCCTGCCAGGCTCTGGCCAGAGCATCCAATCCCCTCTGTTACCCTCAGATTCTCCCTGAACCACAGCCCCTCAGTGCCTGCCTCTGCAATGGCTTATGTAGCCACTCCCCACTGGCTCCTGTGCCCTGCTTGCGGGGGTCTGGTGACTTCAGTAGAGGCAGCTAACAGTCAACACCTTGGGACAGTTGCAAATGGTAAAGGTGATGGGAGAGAGGCCACAGCGACCCTGCTCATCTTCCGCCAGCCTATGTGGGCAGGGCCCTGAGCCCCTCTGAGAATTTTAGGATTTCAGTCATCTCCAAAGGGGCTAAAGACACAGTGTGACAGGGAGCCCTTCTGGCATGTGCCTTACCTGCCTCTTTCATGTGATGGAAGTGCTCATGGTGACATCCAGGCCTCAGACAAGCCAGGCATTCTGAGGCCGGGGCAGAGTGGACTCAGTGTGGTGTCTGTCTGGGAGGCCAGCAGAGGGTGTGACTGCTAAGTGTTTAAAAAACAATCACAGGCCCGGTGGTGCCTCTGAGTCCTGGCCCCAAGGAAGCTCTTCGGGGCAGGACAGAGCTGAATGGTGTTAGGAGATGGCATCAGCTTATGGTGCTTTGGAAATTATGGTGAAGTGACAAGCAGGACAACTGGTGAATCCCTCCCATGGTGCTGATAACATCCACACAGGGATACCAGAAGCATTCAGAGCCCTGGCACTTTGAAGGGTCCTCCCAGGCAGGGGCAGGCAGGGGCTGGCAACCACCAGGTGCCCAGCATGGTCCTTCTGAAGGAAGGAAGCCATGGTCTTGGACATGCATAGCCAAGGCCAGCATGGAGCTGAGCCAGGATTAAGGCCACAGGGTCACAGGATGTTAAAGGCAGGGACAGGGTGAGAGTGAGATTGACTCTCACTGGTAGTGAGGTCAAGTAAAGCTTCCATCTGAGTTCGGATCAGGGAGCAGAATTGGACTTTGGTTTAGGGTGGAAGTTGTCTAGTCCTATACCCTATATGAGGGTATACTTGTATAACGGGAGTAGTAATGTGTTCTATGCTGCAGGTCAGTTCTGATTATTGAGACGGGGAGATCATTTCAGATCCCCAGAAGGTAGTGTCAGGCTGGGCTAGTCCTGTTTGTGGGGAATTATGGAGCCAAAAACTGCATCCTGGTGTCCTGATCTGGAGCAAGGGAGCTAGGCTTTCACGCCCTAGGCCCTGCTGGTCTTTGGCCAAGGTCCATGTGATGGTTAATTTATGTGTCAACTTAACTGGGCCATAGGATGCCCAGATAGCTGGTAAAACATGATTTCTGAGTGTGTCTGTAAGGGTGTCTCCAGCAGAGATGAGCATTTGAATTGGTAGCCTGAGTGAAGAAAATTGCATCCTCAGTGTGCTGAGGAATGAAGAGAACAAAAAGGCAGCAGAAGGGCATCTAGTCTCAGAGTAGGACTTACTATTGGCCCCACCTTTCCCAGGCCGTTGGACTCAGACTAGGACTTAGAACATCAACTCTGTGGTTCTTCTCAGGCCTTCGGGCTTGGACCACTGGTTTCCTGGGCCTCTAGTTTGCAGATGGCAGATCGTGGGACTTCTCGGCCTCATCACTGTGTGAGCTAATTCCTGGAATAAATCTCTCCATCCATCCTTCTGTTGGTTCTGTTTCTCTGCAGAAACCTAACACAGCCCATCCCAGGGAGGTTTACTCCAGACCCCTGGCCCAGCAGTCCTGGGGTAGTCATTGTCGTGTGAGGTGGCATATGAGGTGGTCAGAGGCACGTGCTCCCCAAGACCAAAATGGAGCTAGCAGAAATGGTAAAGGGCCTCAGAGGGGACCTGGGCAGAGCACCCCCAGAGCTTCTACAGTGATTCTGGGTGTGGGGCCCAGTGTATGAGGCCTGGAGGAACTAGCTAACTCCACACTTGATAGACCCTGATGCTGAGGATGAAAGGCCCTAAGGCACAAAGTGTTCTCTAAGAAGGAGAAAATGGAAAAATAATAATAATAGTAGTAGCTAACACTTACATAGCACTTGTCCTATACCAGGTACTGGTTTAAGGGCTTTATATAATTTTATACAATAATCCTAAGAGACCAGCTCTCACTGTCACCAGTTTACAGGTGAGGAAAAGGAGGCTTAGCAAACTCGACTGTCATACCCAACATCACACGACTAGGAAGTGACCAGCAGGGTTAGCCAGAGGACAGGGGAGTTAGCAATGGGACTGTGCAGAGAGGGTGCCAGGCTGGTGGTGGATGCCGGTCTGAACTGGGCTCCATCAGGGAGATGGTAGGGTGCTGGGTTAGGTGACTTGTTCAAAGTTACATACACCTGGTAGAATTTAAGCCAAAGTTAAAGGGATGACTTTTTTCTATTTTTAGTTTTATGGGGATATAATTGACAAGCAGTACTATATAAGTTTAAGGTGTGCAGCATAATGATTTGATGTACGTATATCTTGCAATGATCACCACAATAAATTTAGTTAACATTTATTATCTCATATAGATACAAACACACACATATATACTCAGTCAATTTTTTTCCTTACGATGAGAATTATTACTTTCTTAACTTTCCTGTATACCATATAGCAATGTTACTATAGTCATCATGGTGTATGTTACAAAGGATAATGCTTTTAAAACATGAAGTCATATGGTTTTCTTTTCTTCAGTTTCTTAGGTGCCCCTCCCAACACCACCCTCCTTCATTCAGGGAGAGTCACCTGCTATCTCGAAACGCTGGGGCTTATTAAAGCAGAAATGCAAAGTAAGAGACTCATGTGCAGAACCCCCCACCCACCAGCCACAACACTCTGCGAAGAAACAGACACATCATACAACAGATGTTTTCTAAGTTCTTAAAGCTTCATTGGCATAATAGAGTCAAGCCTGGTGGACTTGATCTTTGAGTTTTACTCAAAGCTGTTCATAAGAAAGATGGTGGATATGACACCAAGGAGGTTCCCCTTGACAGGCAGAGGAAGTGGAGGGGATAACACCACAAAATGATGAACAGGAGAGCGGTGAGCGGTCAGCAGTTACAGCCCTGGTTGCCTCCTGGTGTGAAAGCACAGGGACAGTGGAGGTAGCCACCCCAGTGGGTTTGGGGGTCTCTCAGTGAGGGGGCCTGGACTTAAAACAAGGCTGCCCAGTTACTGAGGCTCCAAGCTCTGCAGCAACCAGCACAGAAAGGGACCACACAGACAGCGGTTCAGAAATGGCTGAGGAACTGCCCTAGCTGGTGTGGCTCAGTGGATTGAGCACCGGTCAGCAAGCCCAACTGTCACTGGTTTGATTCTCAGTCAGGGCACATACCCGGGTTGCAAGCCAGGTCTTCAGTCAGATCCCTAGCTGGAGGCAGGTGAAGGGCAACCTTACACTGATGTTTCCCTTTCTTCCTTCCTCCTTTCCCCATTCTCTAAAAACAATGAATAAAATCTTTTTAAACATTAATAAAAAGAGCCATTAAAAAAAAAGAAATGGCTGAAGAAGGTGCCTAGGTGGCTGAGCCATAGGGCAACCTCACAGAGCCTCCCTGACCCTGTCACAGTGGGGAGAAAATACATCTGTGTTTCCAGGCCTGCAGTGAGGGTGCTGGGGAGGGTGAGGGCAGATTCAAATAGGTTTGCTGTTAGTCAGGCCCTGGAGGTATAGATTCAGGGTTTTGTTCTGATGGTCACCAGTGCTATTTGTCAGATGTTCTAGAGTCACTCCCCTTCCTGGCGTGGGGCACTGCTGAGCTTGCAGCTCCATGGTGGGGACATGTGATTACTTCCTGCCAAAGCGTTATGACTAGAAGTGTGACATGTGCCACTTCCAGGGCAGAGCGTTTAATGTCTGAAGCAAAACCTTCCACAGCACTTTCTCTCTTCTGCTTATAGCGATGTTCCCTGGGGTGGCTGCACTGTCAGCCTGGGTCTGAGTGGGAGGACATGATGATATAACACAGCCCCTGGCTGATGTGTGATGGACATGTAAATATGAGTGAGATTTGGGGACTGTTTGTTGTTGCAACATAACCTAGCTTATACTAGCTGATACAGATGTCATCAACAGAGGCCAGCACAGGGCTCAAGGATTCACCTCCCCAGCGAACACCAGGAGTCAGTCCAGTCACACTGTCTGGAACCAGTGAGAGCCCAATGGGCAGCCTGTGAGCCTAATGCCTTTCCCCTTGCCACCATGAGAGATGTAACCTGCCCCTGGGGCCAGCTGCCATCTCAGAAAGAAAGAAGTAGAATGAAGATACATTAAAAGAGAAGAGAAGCAGTCCTAATAGCTTGAATTTTGAAAAACTGAGTATTTATGCAAAAGATGTTGAGTTAACCTGAAAGAGACTGTTTTAAACTGGAAAAGACTGAGCTATCTTTAATTGGTGAGTTAAAGGTTCCTCCCCCACTTTCTAAGTCATCTCTGGGAATGCAAGCTCAAGAGAAGATGAATTATAGAAAAATGAAGGTCTGTGATTTTTGCACACCGGAATGCATAAAATTTTGCAGTTTTGTGTCTGCCCAACTCCATTCTGCCTGACACCAGATCTTGGGCCTTACTCTCCCTTATTGTCCCCAGATGGGTATTATTCCCTCAAATGCTATCTCCATGGAGGAAGGCGCTTCAAGTGCTATGTGCCCAGCTTAGAGCTCTAGCAGAAGAAAGGTAAGAGCTGGGTTGGGGGACATGAAGAGGCCATTTCATGTAGCTGCAAAGTCCTTTGTTTTAGAAATAGAGACCAGGGACAAAATGAGGCATGTCCTCAGAGTCATGAAGCCATTGGGAGCTTTGTGGGAGCCTCAGGGTGGAGACAGGTGCCTTCCCTCCCTGGCCTCTGGTCTTCCTTTCTCTTTGCCTCTGTCTCAGAATATCACACCACCATCTGCCACCAATACCCATGCCATGAATGCCATGAACTTGGGTCACTTTTGACACTTCTTCTTCTGCAGCCTTCACCTCTACCCTCTACCCTTGACCATGATCTAGACCCTCCAGACTCACCCTTCCCCATCCAGCCCTGTGCCCAGGAAGCTTCTCCCAGCTCCCCTTCCTGCAGGGCCACCATGGCTCACTGTGTCCCTGAACTGAAACACAGTATGTCATATGCGGCACCCCACAGCTCCCCTCTGTCTAGGTTCCAGTAGCTGCTTCCTCCTCATCTCCTTTACAGAGAGCTGTGGTAACTGTTCCCCACCATCCCTAGCTGTAGGGCAGAACACCATGCTTCATAACATTCCTGAACCCCACTAGCACCTGCAACAACAGTCCCTTGATGAAACTCATCTCATAGTACTCAGTTCAAGGGGGCCATCTATCCTTTCTCCCTGGAATGCCATCTGTAAGGATGGAGATAATGGAGATGAAGCACAGAGATCCAGCACCTAGGACACAGCTGTCACTCCATAACTGGAAGCTATAATTAACTGTAGCCCTAAGTACTGTTGAAACACCATTTATCTCCAGCCCTGCTGCCATTTACTTAGGAGAGCTCACCATTATCTTTCTCCTGACCATTGAAGTTGTCCTCCTTGGTCTCCCTGCCCGCAGTCACCCCTTTCCTCCTCCGCCAGGGTGATCCTGCTGAAGCTCACATCTCACCACGAAGCCCCCATGTGTGGAATCTGTCAGCACATTGGTGGAGGCTGAGCTGCTCAGCCTGGCCTGCAGACCCTTCCTGGCCCTCCCTGCCTATCACACACACAAGACCCCTGGGTGGGGGCTGTGTCTCCCCAACAACCTGGGCTCTTCCCTGACGGTGCTCTCAGACCTCATGCAAAGGATGGGTTTTCTTGGCTGCCTTTCTCGCCAGACTGTTGGGACCACGAAGATCAGTATTCTGTCTATTAGCATCCTCCAAGAGCCAGCAGAAGCCTTGACCCCCAACAAGTCCTCAATACCTACCTGTGGCAAGGAAAGGAAAGTAAGTTTATTGGCATCTTCTCTGTGCCAAGTTCTGGACACGTTATCTTCTGTTTGCTTAAGAATTGCTAGCCTTTAACAGTGCTAATATAGACACAGTAGTTTTATGACAAATATTAAACAGGACTCTCCAAGTGACATTAAGATAAGAAGGTTGGGATTGTCAATAGTTGATTGACAATAGTTGGAATGTGGGCTGTAAAAGGACAACAGAATTTAACTGGGACTTTGTGAGGCATCATAGGGAAGCTCTGGAGATGCCTGGAGCCTTGGGACACCAACCTCACCCTTTTCTGGGGCCAAACATGGTGGAGGGTGGAGGCAGGGGAATTGGGGGAGGGCGCTTGGGAGGGGAAGTCTCTGGACTGGCCCTTCTCCTGGTGACCCTGAGCAGATTTGGGGGCTTTCAGGTCCAATGTGGAGGTCTTTGCCAGGCAGCTTGAGATGCGTAGGAAATGTAAAAAGCCAGGTGCTGAGAGAGAGGGATGAGGCTGAAGATGACACCCGTGGGAGGACCTGTCCTGTGGTTTATAGAATGCTCCTAATGATGAAACTTGGCAGGGAGCAGGGGTGGGGTGGGAGAGGAATCAGAGGCCTTTCACCCCCATAGGCCCCAGCACGCCTTTCCACACCCCAGAAGGAAACAAAGCCTGTAACCGACACCTATGAGAACAAAATAGTGGCTAAGAGTCTGGAGCCAGGCTGTTTGGGTTTGAACATGAGCTCACTCTTTCCTGGCTGTGTGACCCTGGGCACATCGCTTAACTTCCCTGTGCTCAGTCCTCTAGCTGTGAACTGGGGCTGCTGTCATGTTTACTCCACACAGTTGCCAGGGTGAACGGAGTGAATGGTGCAAAGCTCTCAGAACCACACATAGTAAGTGCTATAGGAGGGTTTGCTGTTATTTTACATGTATTGCCTGGAAGCTTAAGGGAAGAAGAAAGGATTGGAATGGACTGCAGGGAAGGAGCAATGGATTGGGGTGTAGAGGATGAACACAATGTCCTATGGAAGAGAAGAGAGGGGCTGGGCACACAAAGCTGAGGGCCCAGCCTGAATGCTAACTAGGCTGCTCTTGGGGGAGCGTAAGGGTGCGAGGCAGCGGGGCCTAGGAAGGGAGAGGGCTGTGGTAGGTAATGAAGCCAGGCTGGGGTGTTGGGTCCTGCTCCTGGGATGCTAAGAAGGCACCAGAAGGCTGTTGCCGGTGTCAAGGTGTGAGCAGAACTATGTTCTGCAGTCAGTCTGGAGTAGTGAAGAAGATGGGGCCACTGGGCAGGGGGACTATAAACTGGGGTGGAGTAGCAGGGAGACCAGTTGGGAGGCTCACCACTGGTGGACAGTGCACTGGGCCAAGCCTGGGCTTGGGGCATTGAGGTTCACTGTACGTAGAAGGGAGGGACCTTGCTCTTCAAGCAAACCAAGTTGGAGTCCCTTTGTAAACCAATCCCTTCGTTTCTCCCCTGAAAAAAGAGCTGAGTTTTTATAAATTGCATTTTCTTAACAGAAAGTAATCAGAGACCAGTCCTTTTCCAGGCTGTTGGAGGTGCTCATTTGCATATGGATATGCTATTTATAAACACATTTCTATTCATTAAAGCAGGTTCCCCAAGGCCCTCAGCTGTTCAACAAGGTGTGGCTGTGCATGCATGCCTTCTGTGTGGAAAGTGTGTCCTGCCTTGTCCCCAGCTCTGCTTAACCTCACTAGGGACACCAAGAAGGTTGTGGGTCCAGGTCAGGGGCCAGCAGGGCCTAGAAAGCAGAATGAAGACTGTCCTGGCAGAGGGGTGGGGTGGGCAGGTTGGCAGAGTCGGGAGGAGGCAGGAGGAGAATTGTGGGCTCTAGGGCTGTACCAGGCTCCCGCTGGTGCCCAGGGGTAGCTTAGGAAGTGTTAGCCTTCTCTCCCCAGCCACAGAGACCATGGCCAGGTAACATCCTCAGTCCCAACCCTTGCAGTGGCTTCTGTAGAGAAAACCTGGTCCCGATGGTCATGCCCTGATCAGCCAGGAGGCTCCCACCAGTCACCGCGGGGTGACCGTGCAGCGTGCAGGGCCATCAGTCCGCTCTCAGGCCGCCCTCCAGCCTCTAAGCGCACATCTTTCTAATGGGATTAGGCGTCACACGGGTCAGGGAACAATTTATTATTCTGCTGGCTAGAGCCAAGTTTCCCTTTGAAAAATGGTTACTTCTGGAGCCGGCAATTACTTCAAAATAAATTTACCAAAGACAAATTGTGCCTCTTGGGTCAGTAAACGACTTGCCTGTTTGGGGCTGAGGAGACAAGGTGTTTATTAAGGACCGCCTTCGTTTCCTGTGCAAGTTTTTCAGTTTGAATAATTGTCCAATTAAATATAATTTGGAAGTCAGTGCTAACCCAGTGCCTGGATTGCAGGAGGAAGGATCACTCGGAGGCGTGCATTAATAAATCCCCAGGAGCCCCATGGCTCCCCAAGCCCGGTCTTTGGTTTAATTTTGAGAAATTTTTTGGTCTTCCCATGGCCTACGTGCCCCCCGTTTGGAAATGAGCTTCTTTCCCCCAAAGAATTCATAGGCCTCCCTTGCTTTCACTTGTCTGTCGGCTTCTCTCCCTCCAGCAGGCAGATGTAGGTAGTTTTTCCACAGGACTGGCTTGCGGGTACGGGGGTCAACAACCCGTTCCTTTATGGGGCTGCCTACTTACGGGTTCTTCTTTCATTCGCCCAGTGTTCATTCAATGAAACACTTCCGGAGAACGTACTCTAGGCCAGCCCCTAGGCTGGAGAAGGAGGAAAAGCAAACCTAGTTCTGGCTCTCCAAGATGACTCAGCCCATTGGGAGACAGGGACCATCAATGGGCCAGAGTAGTGCAATGTGGTTAGTACTGGGTGAGGGACAGTGCTGGGAGCCTGGGAGCAGAGGACACCCCTTAGCCACCCTAGTCAGAGGAGAAGATGACAGCCAAGTGGAGCCTGGGAGGATAAGAGGGAGACCTACTTAAGAGGGGTGAGGGTGCCCTAGGCTGTGTGCAAGACTGGAAGTGGGAGAGCACGGAGGGGAATGACCCCGGTGAGGTGAAGCACTGGTGCAGGGGTGTGTGTGCATGGGGTGTGGTGGGACACAAGGCAGGAGATGGCCAGGGCTGAGGTATGGTGGTGCCTTGAGCCGAGGGAAGGGATCTGGAGTTTATCTGGGTTTAAGGGCTGAGACTAGGGGGAGTCCAGCAGGGCACCTGGGGTTTTATCAGATCTCAGGAGGCACTGTGTTTGTTTTAAAGCTGAGCCTGTGGTTGTACAGAGAGAGCAAGTGTCTTCAATCTTGTGCCCCAGTCTGGGCCCTGGGGCAACAGAAGGTTTCCAAGAGAGACACAGAACCAGATTTTTTTTAAGAAAGATCAC